>JAODUH010092482.1:0-14270 GCA_027564835.1 Typhlichthys subterraneus | reverse complement strand
CTCCCTGCTCCAACACACCTTACTCAAATCAATGGGCTTCTGCAGAGACTGATAACGAGCCATTCATTAGAATCAGGCGTGTTTGAGCAGGGAGACATCTAAAACATGCAGGGCGGTAGCTCTCCAGGACCAGGGTTGGGCACCCCTGGTTTACATGTTGACCAGTTAGTAAAATAGAGGGTCTGTGTGTGCTTTGCAATGAATGCATACAATGTTTTGTGAGTATAAGCACTTTGTTGTGTGTGCATGTATAGGTCAAATGTGCCATAGTGCTTGCCCTTTAAAATATTTTCTATCACTATTTGCTCAAAATCAACAGTTGATAGGGAGTCCTATTATGTGAGTGTTTTGTATTACTTGTATTACTGAGTATTGTAATATATAAATATAGTGTAACTTTTTTATTCCTTAAAAAAACAAAACAATCAACAGCTTTGTACGACACATGGTTTATGTTATTAAAGCATATCAGCTCTGAGCTAGTCCTGTATTGCTTTTATGAAACTGTGAAAGTGATACGAACTTGGCGCTGGACGTTTTGTTGCGTGTAACCGGGATCAACGTGGTTTAATTGGTTAATGTTTGCCTACTGCTTTTGTATGGTGTCATGTCATTAAAATGATACTGGTGATGTTTACTGACTCTCTGTCCGACTTGATTTTCAAGAACTAGAGGTTCTTGTGTCCTGCATTGCACAATAACCTTGGACATCATTAAAAGGAATGTAGTCTATTAAAGATAACGCTATATAAATAACATCTCGTGAACTGTATTTAATTGAAATCCCTCAAATTAACGGTGGGGTAGTGCTTTGCTGGCCTTCTGCAGTGCTTGGCATTCTGCTGAGGTGAGAGCATGTAGACTTTTCTCCATCAGAAACTCAATGCAATTGCTCATTTCTACCACTAGAGAGTGGTGCAGAACTATAATTTGTGACTCAAAGAAAATGTACAGTAGCCTATTATTGTTGCCTTATATTGTTGTCACAAGTCCATCTGGGGAGGTACATTGAAACTGTGTGAATGGCAGGTAATTAAAAAAAAAAAAATACTTGGCAGTTTGATTCCTAGATTTTCCATACTGATTCTCAAGGCAAAATTAAACTGACGCTCACGAGATCAGGATGGTCTCGCAAGGCTATATTATCTATGCCTATTATATAATAGTGTATATATAGGCTTGAAATTATCTATCTATCTATCTATCTATCTATCTATCTATCTATCTATCTATCTATCTACACACAAAGCTTTTTGAGTTTCAAGATTTATAAATTAATTAACAATGTATTGTTTTATGAAAGAGCATCTATATTTACTTTTGTTTACTCTAATCTGCCATGTGATTTATATTTTGTCTGTTGAACAGTGTGATGAAAATGTGTGCGACTTGTTGCCTCTAAACTCATTATCTAGTACGGAGCGCACACACACACACACACACATACACACAGCTGTGCTGTTATCCCGAGCCGACTAACAACTAGGATGAGAATACCGTGGAACCACCAGCTGTGTGAGGTCGTCGTCTGTCCCCAGCAGATGCCTTCATTCATTTATCCAAAGCGACTTAGCGGTATGGTCTGCGGTTGGTTTGTGTTGCCTTTTACAGGGCCTGGGCTGTGTAGAAACACCAGATTATTTCTTCAGAACATATGGAGAGCTAGCGGGCCGGCCGTGAGGGGAAAGTGGGTGAATTTGACAAAACGTGACTGTCCTGGTCTTGAACTGGTCTTGTCAGGGTTTGATGGTAGCCTTCCATGCTTCCTGGGGTTCCCTTCACACATTTACTCATCTTGGACTTTGTGTCTTGTCATTACACACACCAGATGCCTATACCCATAATTAGCTAGAGTACATGTAGCCCTCTGTTTCTCCCCGTCCTTGCTGGCATGCTGGCTGTTTTTTAAAATAAATTAAACTTTGTTGTTCTAAACCCAACCTGTTCTTGGTTTCTGCCACCTCACACACTTCCCTTGTGACAGGTCTTGAACTCGGCAAAGGTGGTGTTGACTACAGTCCTGCGTAACCCTACGCTTTGCTTCACAATACACTTAGGCAACGCCGCAGAGAGAGATTTTATTTTAATTTGAGCTCAAAGTTACAAGAATTACCAAACCTGCCTTTAAGTATTTTAATGGTATATAATCGGTTTCCAAGCTGGTAGTATTATGTTTAGCATTGTGCACCACTGTTGAATTATGGGTAAAACATTTAGAATCACAGCAGCTGATGTCTTGCAGAGGCTGACCGAAACAAGTGCTGTCAGCCTGTCATGTTTTATGTTTGACCGTCGAGAGACCAGCCTTGGATGTCTCTTGTGTGTGTGTGTTGGCGAGGAAGGTTTCCCTTTGGCTCAGTGCCAGTACTGGAGTTATAGCCTACACTGTGGAAATACATTAAATATGAACAGCGAGATAATTATACCAATAATACAAAAACAAAGTAACCAGTGTGCCTCCAGGCTTAAAAAGGTGAAATATGCACAAAGTAATGATTTTTGATCTCTAGCACTACACTCTTTGTGGCTGTACTTTGCAATACCATGTGTGCGTGTGTGTGTGTGTGTGTGTGCGTGTGCATGTGAAAGAGAGTGCTCCTTTGAGTATATGTCCAGATGCAAAGCTACTTCCATTCCCTCGCTCAAAGTGCTGTGGAAACCACTTGAATACCAAGCTGTTCCTCCTCATTGTTTGTAGGGCAGGAACCCTATGAGTATACTCCACCCAGAGAGACCCCCAGGATGGGGAGCTCCACCCAGAGAGACCCCCAGCGTGGAGAGCTTAATCCAGACCCCCAGGATGGGGAGCTCCACCCAGACCAGAGACATCCTGCAGCTGGCTGTCACTTCAGCTGGGTGATCATATAAGACAAGGTGAGGAATCTTAAATTTGTGTGTGTGTCTTCAAAAAGGCCTCACTGGAGATTTACAATAATATTGCCTTAGGAAGGATCCCAACACATCTGTAGTTCTGCTCTGTGTAGCATCTGTTTATGGCCCTGCCTGCCTGTCTGTCTGTCTGCCTATCTATCTGCCTGACCACCCTCTAGAACGTGACGTGAATGTGGATTGCCGTGTGGCCGTCAGGCTTATTACCATTATGATCAATGACCAATCAGTGGGGCTTCTCATATAGACTGTGTTAGCTACAGTAGCCTGCCTCAGCAATGGCGTCTGCTTGCAACCCAGCAACAGCCGCGTGACCGTCAGGACCATTTGCGCGCCCGCATAATTCAGAGACCGGGTCTAATCACACACATTATGAGAGGTCAGCTAGACTAGAGTCGTGTTAAGATGGGCACAAACCATTAAATGTCATTAAAAGTGCGGGCCGAACTCCGCCAAGGCAGCTGCTATAGTTGGGTGTTCTAGCTGCCTTTAAGTATAACAGACATTAGATACACATCCGCTCTGAATGTGGACAGGTGCATCACAAAACTGAACCACTGAGAGCAGAAGAATTGGGTTTGCTCTATCCAATATAAAATGTTCTTGTCTTGCTGACCGTCAGTTGGACTAGAAGGTTCGACCAGGGACCTCTTGTGGCAGCACTGATCAATGCTTTATTCAATGTGGTTAATGCTATTAGTGGTTTAAAACCCCAAAGGTTGGAGCGGAGACATCTTTAAAGGTTTACTTGCGTGGAGGTAAAATTTGTAGGAATTAAATCCCTTGAGTATGTCTGAGAGATGGAAAGATATATTGTTATCGACACAGGGAGGAGATAGTGGGAATAATACAGCATGAGTCCGTCTGTGGAACAAAGAGAAAATGAGGGAGAGAGTTAGGCCTTACGAGAGAGAGAATGTATAAATAATGCATTTGGCTATTGTTTGGCGAAGGCTCTACGCAGCCTACTGCACACATGCAGGACATTTTGAAATATTGATCGAGTTGTTATGGCTGGGGTTGACCTACTTTAGGACACAGATTTTGTCGATTTATTCTTTGTATTTTCTTCTAAAGTCTACCAGCCTTAGGGACAAACAGGAAACACCTTAGCCTTGCTGATTAGTGGCAATCTGAACAGCTGCAGAATAACTGTGATAAATAAGTGTGAGATCTGTTAGAGGCTGATGTAAGATGAAACTTCATCCTACAGTATGGGGTTTAATTAATTGGCTCCAATCTCAAACTTTTCCACTTTTATTTTTGTTTGACTGACCATGCAAGTACCATTAACCATAATGGGTTCATGTTGGTCTGTTTTCTGCAGTTAGGGGTTCACCTATATCTGACCATGTGGAAAACACATGGTCAGATGTAACCTCATCATCTGGGCAGTATTTTATTTCCACACACACACACGCACACACAGAGATCCCTTCAATGTGAAAACTCATTGATATTCTGCACAACAGACCACTCTAAAATGGATGTACTGTCAAATTCTCGGAAACAACATTGCAGAAATCTTATGGTAATGAAATGAACATTCATATTACAGGCAACAGCTCAGGTGGTCATTCCTGCAGTCAGCGGGCCAAATGAATGCTCCCTGAAAACGTCTGCAGCATTGTATGATAATGCTGCACATGTTACCGGTCCAAGGCACACCTGTGCAATAATCATGCCATGTAATCAACATCTCGATCTGCCACTGCTTACTAACACCGATATTTGAACACATTGTGAGAGAAATAGAAAATAGGGTCTTGAATTCTTTACTTCAACTTAATGAATGACTGTAGTATTTATTTAGTTGTGCTGTAAGTAATGAACACCTCTCTCAGCTGCTGACTGATGCATTCACATTCACTGCATGTGAAGTGTCTTCACAGCTTGTACATACAGTATACAGTATATCTTCACGGCCAGTCCCAGTGCAGCAGGATAATGTCTGACGGTCTATATATTACCGTCCAGGAGGTTTTGGCCACGGGATGCACATTGTACCGCTCGCCTTCAGCGTTAATCCCCCTGACATCAAAGCCATGGCTCACAGCACATGGACACGAGGCCGTATGAAAAGTCAGCAGAGAAACAGAGTGGGCAGAGAGAGCTGAGCTTTATACGGGTCGGACGCCGCAGGCAGCGCACGTGAAATGAAAAACGTGACGTCGTCGGAGTCTGACTCCAGTTTGCAAATAATGTTAACGGTAAAACTATTAGATCACGTGAACTGCACGTTTACAAAAGCAGTCTTTGAGTCAGACCGCCTTGGTCTGACTGTTAACTCTGAGACTTTTCCACACCAATGCCATTTGCTTCTACACAGCATCTCACAAAGCCTTATGCTATCCAGAGGACATACTTGTAATGCTGCTTAATTAAATAAATAAATACATACATTTTATGTTTGAAATGAATGAAAGCAGTTTGCTGAACATCCTCTGGTTGGGTCTCAAATATCTGTTTAGTGTCTCAACCAACGCATCTGAACATTATTTCCACATTAAGCTAATTTGTTCGTTCACTTCAAACAAGCTACATCTGCCCTGCTATGTGCCACGGGGCGTGAGTGCGCACGTGTGTACAGTATGTGTGTGCACGTGCTAATAACTGAAACGGTAAAGCCCGTTGCGTGCTGCAAGCAGGGCTGATCCGAAGATGAAGCACACACGTTTTCAGGACTATTTATCCTCCCCTTCCCCCACCCCTTGCCCGTCAGTTGGTCACAGTCTACTCGTTGTTGCACTGCATGGTCGTGCAGTATGAGCATAATGATATGCTTATACGTCAGTAAATGTATATTCACAAATATATCAACATATTATGACAACAATTTGGGCGAGCAACAAAGATTTTTTTTGTAGTCTTGGCCTCTTCCGTCCATTAGCACTACGTCACATGAGCAACTCTGTGCTGAAGGTCTGATACATATACCCCTGTAAGCTCCACACTTTACTCTGAGTTTCGGGAAGTAATACTGTCGATATCCATTGGCTGTTCGCTTTGTCACTCACAAGTATGTCTCCGTAATTTTCCGGTGCAATAGCTCAGTGCTTTATTTACTAATTTAAAATTAAACAAGTATTTTAATCAGTAACCATAGGCAACACGTTTTACAGGTTTACAAGACCTGTAAACAGCCTGTTGTTTTCCTCATTGAAAGTTTACCGTCCCGCTTGGTTATTGAGTTATATAGGTGGTCGTCGTGCATGTCAATCAAAACAACGCGCTTGTCAAGTAGGTGGGTGCTGACCCAGACTTTACATATAGAATGCTGGCTCTGCGAGACTACATTTCACTACTGCCTAATCGTGGTAATGGTGGGCATGGGGGGCTAAGAAACAAGCAACCTGTTATCTTTTAAGTTAATATATGTAGTGTTTTTCCTGCTTCTACGACGTACTGTAGATCCATTGCATTCTATGGAAAAGTGCTCAAAAAAACACAATGTTGTAACGGTGTGGTTTATCGGCCCTAAAAGCTCATGTATGCAATGTTCAGGGACCTTCTCAGTAAACACCATACCGTATACTGCAGATACAGAGATACAGATATAGAAATAAAAGAAATAGACAACATAAATGATGCATGTTAGTAGATGCTGGGGTGTTTACCACAAGTGTGTTCTCAATTGACGATTTAAAGCTACAAGAATTGTTGTATGCTGCAAAAATACAGTATCACATCATTTCTGAGTGTTGTTTGAAACGCTCACCTTAGGAACATCCCAAACTATTCCTGTACAAACTCCCAGCAACAGGAAAGGAAAGTATTTTATGGCGTTCAAAGTGAGAAAGTAAACATGATCTTTTTAAATTTAAATATAATTGTTCTGACAAGTACCAGGCATGTCCAACTGGGAAGAGACCCTGTGGCAGACCCAGGACACCCAGGAGGGGCTATATCTCCCAGCTGGCCTGGGAGCAGCTGGGGATTCCCCGGGAAGATGGATGTCGCTGCAGACAGGGATGCCTTGGCTGCTCTGACGACCATGTTGTTATCCTAATGGAAAAGAGGTCAAGATAATGTACAGATGTTCTGACCAGCTATATCATTTCACCCTGTGATAGTAATACATTTTAGGTTAATGTACTTGACAGAAAACACACAAATTCAGATGTAGGTTAAAGCCTTGGATGTAAGAACTGGATACGGCTTAAAAACACGTCTCCAGACTTCTGTCAGACGTCCATGTTTTCTGATACATGCAAATTAGGGTATTCTGTTCCTAGCTGTGGTCTACAAACCACCAGGAACCTCCATGAACCACCAGGAACGATCCATGAACAACTGAGAATAATCCATAAACCACCGAAAACCACCAGAAACCTCCATGAACCATCGGGAATCTCCATGAACCACAGGAAAAACCAGGAACCTCCACGAACAACCAATAAACCTCCATGGATCACCAGGAATTTTCCTGGGCTAAATCAAACTCACTAACATAACATTTCAGAACAAAGCGATGGGGAAATTGGCTTTGTTGGCAACATATTAACCTGGCCACCAGCAAGGGAGAAGCTTTGTTTCTTGCTCCTGGGGGCTTGGTTAATAAAACACCCACAATCCTTTGTTTCAATGATATGTGCGTGTGTGCACGCTAACATGCAAACAGGCCCGCTAACAGGCTAACTGGCCCGCTAAAAGGCTAACTGGCCCGCTAAAAGGCTAACAGGCCCTAGCAGGCTAACTGGCCCACTAACAAGCTGACAGGCCCGCTAAAAGGCTAACTGGCCCGCTAAAAGGCTAACTGGCCTGCTAAAAGGCTAACTGGCCCACTAACAAGCTGACAGGCCCTAGCAGGCTAACTGGCTGACACACACACACATCTGTACATACATACATACACACAGTTGTCTCCTGAGGGCAAGCTAAGCCACCTCTAGAAGGTTCCTCAAAGGACAAGGTTGAACACTGCCCTGGGCAATCAGCCCTTTTCCTGTGAGACAAAAGCGTAAGGCTAGCTACAGATGTTAGCACAGTGTGTGTGTGTGTGTGTGTGTGTGTGCGTGTGCGTGTGCGTGTGTGTGTGTGGCCTTGGGGCTGTTGTTAATGAGCTCAGGTCAAGCAGTATGCCTATGGTCATGTGTGTGTGTGTGCATGCTTGTGCTCAAGGGCAGATACTGTATAGACGTCTGACACACATTTTAAACCCGAGCTCGGTCTGTTGGTTTGTCCTTCTTGTGTCAAAAGGTATTTAAAGTTTGGGTTGTGGTGGTCTTGTCTCATAGTGAAGACCTTGCATAACTGTTAGACAGACATTTTCCTCGGGACCACCTGGAGGAGTTCCTTCCACACGTGACACTTCACACCGCATCACGTTTGTTAGGGCGGGACTACTGAAAACCTCCTTTGTGATTTGTTCGTTTTTATTCTTTTTATTTTTATAGGTGCAATTTGCTGACCTCAATTCTTACAGCTCAGACTCCGCCCAACTTCACCCACAGAAGTGCCGACTCAGCCAAAACCCCTCGGTTCAGCGGTTTGCTTTTCTGCTTGATCTACCGTGGGCAGGTTAAACATTAGCAAGCTTGCAAGAGACCCATTGCTAATATAATTGTTTCACCGCAAACTGTCCCCTGATGGGGGGGGGGGGGACGTCTTTCATTCAGCCTGGTGTCGACGAGGCTGAAATTTACAGAGGAGACCAAAGGGGAGGTGGCCATGTTGGGGAGGGAGCGTGGGGGGAAGGGGGGGTACTATCGACTGCTAAAACGCCGTGACATTTTAGAGCTAAGAGCTAAGTAGATTCCCCCAGGAGACCCTAGTCGTCACGGAGACAGTCTGGCAGCAATGGAAACGTGAAATGTGAGCCCAAAACGTAAATGTGCACGTCACGTTTTTCAGGCTGGGCATTAGATCAGAGCTGGGCAGAAGTTCAACAGGAGGGAAGGCAAAGAAAGGAGGGTGTTTTAAAGATTGCCGTTTGTGGATTTGCTGTTCCACTTACCGCATACAAATGTTGCTATGTAAATACAACACGTGTGTGTGTGCTTTCGAGGTTGTTTCTTAAAGTTGTGAAGTTCATGAATCATTGCATGAGGTGTGTCTGAATGCAGATCACCTCAGGATGGGAGTGTGACAAGCAGAGAAGGCACTTCTTTAATAGTTTTTTCGGAAGAGACAATTTAATCATGAATGAGACAGTATTCATAGCAACATCATGACACAGTGCTGCTGGTCTCATATGACTTGTATATGACATTCCACCACTAGATGTCGGACTAGAGCACCAGCGTTTAGGATGGTGGAACGTTTCCATTCAGTGAACGTGAACGACAGTTGACTGAACGCCATCTTACAAAACACTTGTGGGATGAACAAGCTCATGCGGCTAACAGCAAGAAGCGATTGCATGTGTTTTACTGTTGCAGACTGTTGAGTTTCAGCTATATGCTATAAGATGTTGGTCAAATATGTCACAAAACTCTCACCATGAAGATTTCAATGACTACGAAATAGTAGGAAAATGAAACTTGACTTTAAAGTTACTACATATGAGAAGCTAGGTCAGACAGTTTCAGCTAAAGGCATAAATAATGTGATCCATCTACGGTCTTTGACTTGTTTGTTCTTTCCTATGTTGCCAGAGGACGTTATGTGATTGTCAGTGTTGCATCATCCAATAGAAGTCTGCAGGATGTCTTTCTACAAGCAACATGAATGTTAAAAGTTTTCCATCACAGGCCATCTCTTATTAGAACAAACACATTATTCACAGAAACCTGAATATGCTACTGAGGAAGGGGCAAACTTTCTATCTTATGTTGCCTGTAAACAGGGAAATACTTTGATTTACAAAATGTTAAAAGGGCCTACCGGCCTTCACTTGGTTTGATTTAACTTGGTTTGGGTCTTAGATGACGCTACGATGCAAAAATAGTGTGTTCTTATTGAAGTTTATGAATGTAAGATAGCCTGCTGCTCATTTTACAAAATCATTATTTTCATTAGGAGATTCTGAGATATAATGAAGTGCATTATATCTCTCACGTGCCTTTCCCGGAGTACTGACAGCCGATCTGGGACAGGTGTCAGTCAGGGCCTCTCACACCTGTTCCTCGTCTATGTGATCGCTCTCCTTTTCTTATATTCTGTTCAGTGTGTGTTGCCGCTTGTTATTGTTTGTGAATGCTGAGGTTACGCGTGTCTACTGATGTTCTACTGATGTTCATGTCGTGCTTTTGTGACATTAAATGTTTCTTTATTTGATTCTATTGTTTCACCGTCTAACTTATTGCAGTATCCATAGCAACATAACATCCAATTTGCTATCAGCATCTGACATATGGAAAATTGCTTTGGCTATTTAGACCAGCGTCCAATATTTGGAATATCTTGTCTCAAATTTGGGTCAAATGACAATTAACAAATGACCAAGCTGTTAGTGTGGGTCTTGGCTGAGAGACTATCAACCATCGATGATCTAATCTGACATTTTGGTTAACAATGCATTTATTTTACCTCTCTTCCTGAGCTTTATAATAGATATTTCGTCTTTGAATACTTGGGGGATAAAATAAAGATAATTTAATCAATAAAAATATTAAAAACTAGCGATGAACATTTTAATAATAGAAAATGTAGACCATATGATACCCAATCAGAATTTTAGCTCTAAAAGCACAATAATGAAAGATGCATAAGCACATTTTGAAGGCAACTGATCAATGAATAATACAAATAGTGTACATATGGTTACTAATTATGGACAAGCTTGCTGTGGCAAGTGCAAAGCATGCTGGCCTTGGAGCCTGTTAAGGATTTAGCTGTGAAGCACACTACATAATTTATATAAGGGAAATGATTTGTCTTAGCGGGATAAAAACTATTAAATAATTATAGTCTACAGTTATCTTTCACATTGCACACATGCATGTACATTAAGTAACAACGTGGCTTTATCATATGTAGCCTAATATACATTCTGTTTAAGGTAATACAATTATTATTCAGCCTACTGTTTTATTTAAAGCCTTTTCATTTGCAGTTCTGATCATAAATAGCAGTATTACTTAGTACTACTGTAACATAGAGAGAGAGACAGCCAGCCAGACCCACCCAGCTCCTGGAGGTGTTTATTTATAGACCCTACGACGTCTGTCACTCCCGCTGTCTCGCCTGCGACGGCGTCCCCCAGGTACAGCCGACTGCCCTCATCAGCGTTAATGTGTGGAGAGATGGGTCGCCTGCGATCGCCGTGGCGACGTGACTGCTCGAAACACAACTCCGAGCTGGGACAAGGGGGTGACCATATCTCATACAATGTGTCGAGATATGGCCTGCTTGGTGTGACGATGACGATGAGCTCCTGGGTGGCTGAGATCCTCAGAGAGGGCACACTTGGTGTGACGGTGAGCTCCTGGGTGGCTGAGATCCTCAGAGAGGGCACAAACACTCTGGGGTCCTTCACAACAGGCTCCCTCCTATCTCTCTGACCTTCTCCTGGCATATACTCCCTCCCGATATCTCCGCGCCTCCTCTACAGGGGCTTCTCGCCCTTCCTCCCCCCATTCCACCTCTCCACCATGGGGGGCTCGGGCCTTCAGCTGCTCTGCCCCCAGATTCTGGAACGCCCTTCTCCTGCACATATGACATGCTAAACTTCTCAACACCCACCTCTCTAACGCTAAACTTCTCAACACCCACCTCTTCTAAGTTGTTTATAACGTTTAACCATCTGTTCCACTCTCTTGTCTCGCCTGCCCTCCCAATAAGCGTGTGCAAATCTTTTTAATGTACTTGTATATTGTTACAATACTGTAGTATATTTTAATCAAATGTTTTATATAAATATTTGCCTATGTACAATGTAAGATGTGCTTGAGTGTTACGAAAGGCGTCCTGAACTGAAACGTGTTAAACAAGCATAGCGATAGATGAGGCAGGCCATGAAGTCACGCCCGGCCACGCATAATCTCAACCGTCAGATGATCATCTTACTGCTCAGCCGATCACGACAAAGCAAACTATTGGCCAAACACGTCCTTAGCCTACACCCATTCTTGACGTTTCGTCTGCAAGCTTTTATTGCAATAAGATCTGGGAGGTGTTAACAGTTGTTTCCTCCTACGGTAAGATAGTGAAATGTGAGGAAATATTTGGTGAATTTGACAAAAAGTGTGCTGACTTTACATTTGAGAGAAAAATAGATATGTACTTTATTGTCCTCTTGAGGAAATTTGTTTTGGGTTCTACAAGCCAGATACAGTAAAACACAATATGCATGATATTACAGAAATAAATAAATGGATACTAAAGTACATAAGAATACATAATAAACACACCTGAAGCATCGATCAGCAAAGTTCCATCCTTACTCCACAACAACTTTTCTTTCAGTTTAAGAATCAGTTATAAACTCTTATTTAAAATCAGAATTGATACAGGAACGAAGGAATTCTTGAACCTATTCAATTTAAATCTTTTGAGTCTGTAACGTCTCCCTGATGGCAACAACTCATACTGAGTGTAAAATATGTGAAGGATCCTCTAACATTCTCATGACCTGAGTGAGAACACACTGTTCAAAAGTATCTTGGAGATTAATCCCTTTCAGACCAATGATATTCATTGCATTTTGAACCAGGCGAGATAGTTTTGTTTTTCTAACTATACTCTCAAAAACAGCTGGTAAAAGAGAAACATCATTTTTTTATGAACACCATACAGACGCAATCTACGTAAAAATAAGTAAGTTTAAGTAAGTTTTGTTATGTAAAAGTATGTAATGTAATGGTCAGTGAGGATGTGTCCAGTCATGCAAGTTATGGTCAGGTCTGTTCAGGTATGAGGATTCGGACCTGTGCAGATATATATCTGTATGATACGGAATGGACCAAAACATTGTAAAATACACTGAAAAATCAATTATGTGTGCACAATGTTACTACTACCACTACAACTAGTTATCTGATAAGATGCAGCTTGTTGATATATGTGTGTGTGTGTGTGGGCGGGGGGGTGAATATATTAGTTATTCGTTGACATCACACATCCTTCAAGTTTCCAGTATTGCCACTGTGTCTTTGTCTGGGTGGAACTTCAAAGTACTGCGTGAGGGGCAAACCTGACTGTCAGGTCCTGTGGAAAAACACCACCATTACGAACACAATGCCTCTGCTTTGTTTCAGACTGCCCTATAAGGGGTAGGGTTAGAGCAACTCTGGTAGGACTATATCACTTTAAAAATGCAAGAACGACAAGCTTTAGAACCCCTGCTGGCCACGACTAGCCTGATGTGCCCAGACCCAATATTCACTTTGTGAATTATGGTCTGCCCACGCTCCATTGAGAAGTGTTCGCAGTCATTTCCTCCTACTGGGCGTAGACCACTGGTTAATTTTGATACTATTGGACAGCTCTGGACCAATCGGCGTTGCTACAACTGTTTGGGTTTGCCTCATCTAGCTCTGCCACCATTTAGAAACACGCTTGACTTAAACGTCATCTCACTACCTCCACCCTGATTGGTCCACCAGCAGGATGGCTGTGAGAACGCTAATGTGAACAGGGTTCCCAGGCTGTAATCTCAGCTAAAAGAAATTGACCTAAGAGCAATAGTCGGACGGGGCCAGGCTAGGCCACAACACATTGTGGCTTTACTGCAGGGCCTTAAGTGACCAATCAGAGCAATCCTTGTGTTCTGCTCAGCCCTGCTGTTCAGAAGGAATTTCTTTGTGCAAGAAGATAACAAGAACTGGGGCTGTACGAACCTTCGGCAAAGGCAGATCGACGTCCCTAATAGAGTTATGGATTAGTTTGGTTTGTTTGCAAAGCGACCACACACACACGCACACACAGTCACCAGGGAGATACTCTTCCGATCTAGCTCTGGAAAAGTGCTGCTGTTGGTTTATTGATTGAACTTCTGGTACTGAGGTGTGTGTGTGTGTGTGTGTGTGTGTGTGTGTGTGTGCGCGTGATGCGGTGGATAGATCAAGACCAAATATTTGTTTTGGCCTGAGGGGACAGCTAAAGCCCTCGATAGAGACACAGGGCGCGTTATATCTTCTTACCAAGGGTAAGGCGGCCATATTGGAACCAAGTGGCATTCACTTCATGGAGTTTCATGCCCAAACTAGTAGACACCACTAGACTCATACTCTTCCGTCCATAAGCAACTCTGTGCTGAACGTCTGATACATATGTCCCTGTAAGCTCGGCATGGAACTCTCAATCAATCAATCAATCAATCAATCTTTATTTATATAGCACTTTTCATATAAATGTATGTAACACAAAGTGCTTCACACTCCAACGTCAGTAAAAACAATACAAAATGAGTAAAAACAATACATTAAAAAAAAGTAATACCACCACTCATGTTACACTCATCATCCCAACCCTCCAATCACAAACAAACATCGGGAGTC
>JAODUH010092471.1:5000-14271 GCA_027564835.1 Typhlichthys subterraneus | reverse complement strand
GGGAGAGAGGAGAGAGAGAGGGAGATGGGGGGAGAGAGAGAGAGATGGAGAGAGAGAGGAGAGAGAGAGGAGAGAGAGAGGAGAAGGCTGTGGAGGAGGCAAGGGAGCGGTCGGTTGGAGTGGTTTAAAATATGTTGACACTGTTAAAGAGACACTGGAGGTTTATTAAAGCCCCGCTATCCTTTTGTCCTCCCCTCGGCCTCCCTCTCCTCCTCCAGCCCCTGGCTAGAGGAGCGATTACATGCTTCTGCCTCCCCTGTCTTTCATCTCTCCCAGCGAGGAGGAGAGGAATGGCGGTCCTCTGGCGTGTAATTACACGGAGACATCCTGGATGAGGGTGCCTGTCTCCACAAAACAAAAAGCCCCCCACACACACACACACACACACACACACACAATCTTTCCTAAATACCTCTGATAGGGAGAGATCTAAAGGAGATGTTTAGCGGCCTTTGATGTCTTTACCTGTGGCTTGCAGTCCTAATAACTAGTAGCACAAGAAGTCTATTTATTTAATTACCGGCATATATTCTAACATATGCATGGCTTCAGTCCAGTGCTGTAGGAGTTAAAAACACGGCTGCCCGATTTGTTTTAAGCACCCAAGTCATAACCATGACACATTTACATACGAGTGTTCCCATCTTGCCCATGAGTCATATCCCTGAATGATTGTGAAGGGGCTGAAGTTTATGGGCCTCCATTGATATTGGTTCAAGGTCTAATTGGTCCAAAGCACATTTGCATGCTGGCAAGGTAATAATGGGGCTCTTTGGAAGCACTCTAAACCAGGAAGTGATTGCACTTCATCTTTATATTGTTCATGAAATGGCTTTTGCAGCCAGTGTGATGTGGCTGTTTGGAGTGTTTGATCATAATCTTGAGAGGTTTACAGACTGAGGAGAGCTACCTGGCTATTTGCTTGGCGTCACCGTCTTGCTGGATTATTTGACGAAAATAGGAACTCTTCATTGTTATTTTGACTTGATACAGCAACGGGTAATACATTATCCTGTCCTTTTTTTTTGCCTACTCAGCATGTCTATTTGTACTTTGTGTACTTTGTGTCTTTGTAATGAAGGCACTGTGAGGTGATACAGTGTGGATAGACATCCTGAAAAGGGTACGTCGGCTGAAGCAGCTCTTTGTTTGAGGGCCGAAGTGTGACTGAATGTGTTTAGAGCGTCCTTCTGCCTGTGTAAATCCGCCCCCCATTCATTCGGAGTTAACTGTTTTTCTGAACTCACTTGGAGATGAAGTGAACATTCTGGTGTAGCTCCAATAGACCGAGTCTCAGACAATGGGCCCGGGGGGCTTCTACTGCACTTAGCGGAGCCTTCTGAAAAGCTTCTGAATGGGACTGGAGTGGTATGGTCCTGCAGCTGCAGAACAATGGCCTGCTCAGCACAAAGGCAGCCCGTGACCTAGAGGTCCAACCAAGCCCTGTCCATTGTGACCCCTGACCCCAGGCCATGCAGGGTCAGCTCTAGGGAAGGCCACCTCACACAAGCGCCGATATCTCAAATGGGACATGTTGCCTGTTTTTATCAACAATAGTTGAACCCCTGACTGGTACTTACAGTGTTTTTCCTGTAAGTCACTTTGCATAAAAGTGTCTTTTAAATTATGTAAATGTTTATACATGTTAAGATATAAGCAATTTTACATTTGCCCAAAATAACAAATGCATACAAATCTTTTACATATTTTACATATTTTAAATAAAGAAAATAACACAACAATAAGGCATTAAGGACCACAAAATGCAATTATATTGACAAAACCCTAAAGTGATATGGTAGTTTTTCTCATTTTTTATAGAAACCATTTTAACCTTAAAAAAAAAAACACAAACACACAGAGAATAATCACTTCCCTTAACCTTGCACCAAAACACACCTTTACACAAATCTCACATTCACACAAAAAGAAATTTCATCACACACACACACACACATGCATACACACACACACACACACAGAGCAAATTCAATTTCTGTTTATTCTGTGGATTATTCTGCTTTAATCTCTTTAGGGCATAATTCAGATTAGATTTTGAGTTATTATTATTACTAGTCCTGCTGTGATTTCCAGGCTGCTGTTGTAATGCCGTTTGGGAGAGTTGATTAAAACTGCTGACCGTTGCCCCAGATTGCACTGGCTCTGGAAAATGGCTAAAGCAATAGAAGGAAAAACAACACAGCATTTTCTAATGCATGTCTTGGAGTGTCTTTAACCCCTCTCCTCCATCTTTAAAAATATATTAGATGCCATTAAAGTGTCTGTTAATTATTCAGCCTGCCTCTGAAACTCAAATGAAAGAAGTAGAAAACAACTTGAACGCTGTTATTAACATTTTATAACATTCTAATGAATAACATCTAAAATGTTAATCATTTGAAATATTCTTTAGAGGTCAAATGTCAGAGAGGCTGAAGATATCTGAAATGATTTCTTAGCAATTGCAGTTACGTACCCACATTGGAATTCAGACCCTTGAATTCCATAGCCTGCTCCTAGCCATCCAGACAGTGGTTTACGGTTTGCTTGTTTTTTTGTATTTTTTCCTTTTTCCAATTAAGATAAATTATAGAATGGCACTGGGGAATGGTGTAGGAGTGCTTGTTGTGTTGGTACCCTGAGGCAGACGGTCATGAGTTGCATTGAGAAAATGCCTGCTCCACCTTGCACTGCTACCATTCCTAATGGACCACTCAATATGCAACTTAGCCAAACATATGAGAGGTTAAGTATGGCACAGGGAGGGAGGGAAGAGGTGGCAAAGCTTGGGATTATTGCTCCTGTGAGGGCGGGGTGGAGGAGATGAACTCTGTGTTTATTTGTTTATCTGTGGAGGGTGAGTGGGGCGGATTTGTTTGTCCTATGTCTCGCAAACCCAGACTTTCAGTGTACATTTCATTACTCTGCTCTCCTCGGGGCTTAGGTGAGTGTCACAGCGCCTACCGTAGGCAGTAGACGCCCAGATGATTAGATGAGCTGCACCACAGTTAATGGACGCTATTGATCTCCACACCTAGTTACAAACACCTCACAGCTCCACTAGTCTAAGACGGGGCGGCACAGTGAATCCCGCGCCGGCCGAAATTGCCTCTTCTGCCCAACGCGCTTTCTCTCTTTTTCATCTTCACACTTCCTCAATACACAGGTGCCCCACATCCCCCCCCCGCATCATCTTCTTATTCCTGTTTTATTATTTTCTATTTGCTCTGTGATTGCTTTCAATGTCTCCGCAGCCATTAGTATGATTGCAGGCTGTGTAATGTATATTAATGCGCTACTACTTTTCAGGGGGTTCTGCTGCGTGTGCTATAGTATTTCATGAAGAGGAAATGTTTAACCAAGTCTCTGTGTAATTAATGGTGTTTGTCGTCTATTGATTTCTATTCCACCGTATGCGCAGTATAGTCGCGCGGTTAGGTGAGGGGTTAAAGGTCATCAGCACAGGTTTCACAGCTTCACAGATGCATTACAAGCAGGAGCCCTATTTGCCGGTGTGTTTTATCACCACAGTGAGGACTTAGTGAAGCGGCGCTACAGTCAATAGCAGGCCAGGACCTCTGACCTTAAGGTCACTGGCTGGATGATTGGTAATGTTATGATGGGGACATAATAATACCAAGCAATCTCTCAGAAGTAACTAGCTTCTGAAGGCCAACGGCTACAGGTGTCAGCTATAAATACTGTAGGTCTAAATTGAGAAGAGACCCTTGTGGCCATTCTCAGTTCATGCATTTTCAGTGTACACGTACCACCAAAATGCCATGTGTAATTAAGCGCAACGTACAGCATGTCATTTCATTCACATTAAGCTTGTGTTTTTGCTGAGTCCTCTTGATGCTAATGTACTGTGTGTATATTTAGTGCTGGTTAGCAGCCCTAAATATTTCAGCAGCCCTTGCCCATTGTGCGGTGTACGTTGTGAATCATTATTGTAACTGGCTGAGATTATGGAGCTCAGTGTCGGACAGCTAATATCCAGTTAATCCATGCCTGGCACCAAATCAGCCAAATTTGATATTCACATATTTTACATATTACAGTCGCATTGTATTATTGTTTGCGTGTCACTCATATCGTGGCATGTTCCATTATCAAGGGATATTTATGAGCCAGGAGGAAGCTCGCTTGGGGTTTTTGTTCATGGATACTTAGGTAGGCTTTCATGCGCTTTTCTGTCAGCTTGCAGTTTTATTGAAACTATCAAACATTCTGTCAAACTATTTTTTATTGCTATTGATGAAGTGTATATCACGATACAGGTCACTATTGTCTTAGTGTAGGCCCAGGCCGATATTGTAATGTTGTAAAAATCCCTGCTTGCTGTTATTTTACTGGTTGGCCCCTGTGTAATGTTTACTGTATACTGTGAAGGAACCTCATCATCCAAAGACATTCCAAAGATTGCTCCATAAATCCTGCCCTGAATAAAATATAATCAGATCAGGTAGACTCTCATGTGGTGTGCCGGTGCTAGCTTGTAATGATGTTTATGTCCGAGCACCACTTCTGCCTATAGACGGAACTCTCCCAGCCCTTGCGGGTCACCCCATATAGCATCCATCATTACATAGACGTTAACTAAGCGTCTGCCCTCGTCACACCTTTCCTGTCAGACTACCAGCCAGGGAGGAGATATAGGCTACTTTGTGGCTTTTTCTGAGCATGCGTTTTGTTGTGTTTTACTCAGTTCTGTGTGTTTTGCCCTGCTCTCCGTGTGCACAAGCCATTTATCTGCTTTCTGAGCGGAGCTCTTTGCTGAGCATGCTCCCTGTGTTATCCTTAGGTAATCAATACTGGTCCTGTGAATCCAGGTCAGCTTGGCTCCCGTGGCTTCACTTGCTCTCTCTCTCCACCTGTCATTTTAGTCTGCTTTACTCTCTCTCTCTCTCTCTCTCTCTCTCTCTATCTCTCACCACCTCTGTCTACTTCCTCCTCATTCTGTCCCCCCCCCCCCCCCTCGTCACTTTCTGCCTCCCCTCTCCTCACTCTGTCTGTCTGTCTGTCTGATGTGTCCATCTGGCTGTTCTGCTATTAGTCCTTGTGTGTGTGGCAGCCATTAAAACTATATCAGGTAACGGAGTGCTGGAATCAGTCAAGCTGTACTTCTCTTCTCCTATAGGCCTCCTCTCACCTGTCTTTTACTCCGCTTGACTCTCTTGTCTTCTCACATATCTTTTCTTTCCCTAGCTTCTCCTACAGCCTTCTCTTGTCTCCTTATCTCCTACAGCCTTCTCTTGTCTCCTTGTCTCCTCTCCATCATTCTCTTGTCTCCTTCTATGCTTGTGCGCTGAACTGTTTGCTAAAGTTGGAAAACATATTTAAAGACATCCCATATTTTGGGGTTTTGCATACACACATGCACCTACGCTAACACACAGGCACACACACACACACACGCACGCACGCACGCATGCATCCACACGCACGCACACACACATTCAGCAGTTTTGCGTGCTCTGAGCACCTGTCACATTGTGTGTGCGTGCGCATGCGCGTGCGTGTGTGTGCATGCGTGCGTGCGTGTGTGTGTGTTTGCGAATGCATGTGCGTGCGTGTGTGTGTGTGAGCGTGCGTGCAGCGCCTGCGGTTGCCTTGGCTGGGTGCTGTCTCCTGTGGAGCGCTGTGTTTGAGAGGCTTGTCGAGGTAAAGCTCCTGTCAGGGTCTGGCCTGAGGGATTGGCCTGATGGAAGGCCTCTTCATCATCCTAATGGGGTACGCAAACCTCTTAACCAGCACTGCTGCCATGGCCTTTGCTGTGTCACTGAGCAGCAGAGGTAGAGAGACACACACAGATTGAGAGAGAGAGAGAGAGATGGACAGAGTGTAATCTGGAGCTGGGTAAACGGTCAGTCAGTCATGGCTGCACACTTAGGTTTTCATTTGTAAACAAGCATGGAGATGTACTCAATGCCTTTGAATAGCAACTGCAGTGATTGTTGTATAGCAGCCTACATTTTCTCCTCAAGTCACATGGCTTCATGTGCATGACATTTGCTTTGCTGTACAGACGAGCGACCCGCGTCAGTCGAGGAGAGCTGTAAGGGGAGGAGAAGAGATGATCTTCAAACCCAAACTACATTTCTGTAGCTCTGATTTCTACCTCGGGAGTGCTGCTGTGGTTTCATTCTATTCCGTTATATGAGTGGGACAAAGCCAGTAGGAAATGACAGGGTATTAATGCCCCACTGGCCACCTGCACTAGCCAACAAGCTCTCTCCCAAGAAGCCACAGCCCAGGGAAACCACCCTCACATGTCATCAGCTCATTGAGTTAGTTTCTGACCTCTCTCTGGATGATACCCAGGTCTGGGGAGGATGTTCTATACGTATAACGCCCCCCGGTTCCCCTCCAGACCCCGGCCCACTGGCACTGACTAGGCCAGAGCTGCAGGCTTGCTGACAGGAGGACAGGCAGAGAGATCTCCTGTTGTTATTGCCACCGTGCCACATCCTCTCACAACCAAGTGTCACCATTACTCTATTGTGGCCTAGGGCTTCTCTCTGTTCCCCACTACTACTCTACATTCTCATTTGCGTCTGTCCCTGGTTCTGTCCCGTCTGCAGCGCACACCTCGTCCTCTGCCGTCCCCTATATTGGTCAGTGCCGTAGGAGTCGCTATTGCGCTCCTCCTCAATGCGCCCTCCTGTCCGTCACCCCGTCGCAGGCCCGAGGCTCTGCCGTGTCCTCTTTTCTGCTGTAGCTGCTAGCCCCAGCACGCTCCTGTATAAACTTGTGCCCAGGTCAAGGACACACACGTCCCCGCAGACACACACACACACACACACACACACACACAGCGAGCCACTTCAACATCAGAGAGGACTCATGAATGATTGATGCGGGTCTGCTGACTCATCAGTGCTGAGATACCAGTGATACGGTGACCTGAAACATGCCTGTCTTCTTGTTTTAGATTAGATTAGATTAGATTGTCTTTATTGTCCCCTAGGCACAGTTTGGTTTGAAAGCAGTAGCCACACATGCAATCAATGAGTAAAGTATAGATAAACATGAATACTTATATCACCATGAATATAAGCACTAAGGTTCCTTGTTAAAGTATGCACAGCATTGTGGCGTATGTGTTTAAAAACATCTGAACAAACTCTAATATCTGTTTGATTTAGCCCTCCTTGAGAAAGTGTGTCTTCTACATGACGGAAGTAGTCGACTTTTAATGAAGAGGGATTTTAGGATTTAGGGTCTGCCAGAATGGCGTTTGCCCTCTGAGTGGCTGTAACTTCTTAAACATGGCCGAGATCATGCAAGTTAGTTTGTGTATCTTAGATAGAGAGAAACAGCATTGGTATTACGTAATGCAGGCTTTTAAAAATGTTCACCAGTTAGCATCAGCTATCAGTTTAAATATAGCAAAAACCAATGATTCGTTTTTTTTTTACTTTTCACAGCGCATGCTTCCCCGAGCTTCACCTACCCAGGTGATATCATTGTTTTTAGACAGGGTGGAAATTCAGACAGGGTGGGGTTCTGATGGAGTGATACTGTAATCAGTGTTTTAGCCAAATATATATGAGATATCACATTGCAGCACTAATGTTGGGTTCACAGCCTAACAAAACAGAGGTTGTTGATTTGTAATGTGATGCTAATGTGCCAGGAATAGAGATAGCCTTCTGGCTTTTTGAAGAGGATGATTAATGGCCAAAGAGTAAAAAATAAGTGTAATTAACTATCCACTTTGTTCTCTTTTCTTTTTATATCCTTCCTTACCTGTTCACTATTACTCTTTCTATATAAGCATCTCCTGTTCCTCTCCTATAAAGTTCACAAAACAAAAGCAGAACAGAGGTTTTTGGAGCCAAATACATTTTAAGAATCCTCATTATTTTATATATGTTTTCAAATTGTACATATAGCATTCAGGTGTGTTATTAGTAAAGTCACATCGTCCTGTATCTCCTGTATTACACACAGAGTCCTCGCTGATTGCTGCTGCGTGCGTGGTGTGTGTGTGTGTGTGTGTGTGTGTGTGTCTGGGGACGGTCCTGATGCAAGGGGATGCAACGAAGCCACACTGTGACGCCAGCCCCTGTGTTTGTTCATGCGTGTGTGCGTGCATCACATCTTTGTTGTTATTTCCGCGTTTGTCCATGTGTTGCCACCTCTGCCACGGCCACAGCTCTAGCTATACGTGAAGCAATGTTTGCATCAGTGTGTCACATCTGCGTTCCTCGTCCTGTGGCTTGATCTGCCGCGGGGAGCGTACCGTACCTCCCGTGCGGTCCCATCCGCGAGTGTGTACGCACATTTGTGTCCATCAATCCCCTGTCAATCCGACTCATTTCCTCATCGGTTCATTAGCATGACAGAGGAGCTCTCCTGCCAAAGCATTTAGTCACAAGATTCAGCCCGTCACAACACATTACCGCAGCAGTCCGCTCTAACAGCACTGGCACTCATGGCAACCATAGCCAATGCCTGCAATAAACACACACGCTCACACACACACACACACACACACTCACACATTTAATAACTGAGAGGTACTCAGGTCTGGCACCCAGGGAGCATTTCTCTGTCTCCCTTCATTTCTTTCTGTCCTCGTTCCTTCCATCCACACATCAGTGTAATCTGTGCCCAGCCATTTCCCTTCTCGTCTCACGCCTCACTTCCCTAGCGCTCATGATAAAGTGCCTATGTGTAAGATCTACTGCCATTGTGTGGCTATTTTTAAAACCTCTCGTTTCTCGGGCACGTGTAGTCCCATGCATATTGCATACAGTGTACTCTGAGGAGTGTCTGTGTTCTGCTTCCAGTCACAGCCAAGCACATCCCCTTTAAAAACTACCTTTAGCAATAGCCCATGCAGTCTATCTGTGATACGAGGTCTACTCAGCGTGCCTTTGGCCAATAAATACCAACTTTGACGTTACGAAGACTATAGCTCGAGGCTAAAGCATTCCCTGTTTCCCTCCATCACTGGCATTTTCATGTTGTCTGACTTGGTGTGTTTTTCTGTCCGTCTGTCTGCCTGCCTTTCTCTCCGTCCTCTCCGCTATGCTCTCTCTTCTCTCGTGTTTCTTAGCCACCCTCTGTCATCTGTGATGTTTCCACTTTCCCCCTTCCTTCGATCAGCCCTGTGGTTCATTATCACCTGCTCAAGGTGTCTGATGTAATTTGTACAGGAAGTTTGATGCAGGCGTCTTCCTGTCCCCCGTGACACAACTGTTACCTCAACTTGTAGGAAACACGTGCGTGGCAAGTGGCAACGCTACCGCCCCCCGCTGGC
>JAODUH010092471.1:0-2500 GCA_027564835.1 Typhlichthys subterraneus | reverse complement strand
AGCTATTTTGGCATTTGTGTGGCTGAGGGTGGCAATGTGGGGGCATGTGTGCGTGCGTGTGTGTGTGTGTGTGCATGCGTGTTTGTCCTCGCTGTCTCTCCGCCTGCCATGCAGACAAGCTGGATGGACGAGCGAAGCATTTCTGTCACTACGCATTTTCATCACCTGCTCGACCTTCTCCTCTGCCAATCTGGTCCCTAGCCCTGTGAAGCCTGGCGCACACGCTGTGCACGCACACACACACTGGCCCAGACTTCATCCCTCACTGGAACGTATGCGTACACATATGCGTTTCAAAGCCAAATCAATCACTCTCAATTACTAGCTTGTGTACACACATACATACACAGTGATTTCTTCAAGAAGCGGCTGTCACACTTGACAGAAATAGCCGCTCCACAGGTGTCGTCATTAACATGTTGGATCCAATCAAAGGCGTGACATTTCCACTGCTTTGACGACATCCCAGCAGCCTCCAAGAGACACAGCTCTCACGTGTGTGTGTGTGTGTGTGTGTGTGTGTGTGCGTGCGTGTGTCTGTGGGAGTGCTGTTTAATCAGCTTGTGGCAATATACGCTTTTGTCGCTGCATTCGCTTTAAAAAAGAAATGCATTATACAAAGTAAAAATTATAAATAAAGTATAATTTCTCAGAGCTGCTCTGTAGTAGCGTGCTTGCTGCCACAAGTCATTAAACAATTTCCAGGAGGTCCCCAGCAAAAGCTTCAAATGGATTTCACTGCTATGACATTAGTATTATACTACATTATGAGAACCTCACAGGTCTGCCTGTGCTCACTGAGACATCGGTACCTAAACTACTAAGAGACAGTTAATCCTGCTAGTCAAATATAACAGCAACATTTCTCTTAGATGTCAATACATGGGACAAAAACTAGTGACTTGTGGCAGAACATCAATTACAGGTCCATAGCTGCTGTCTAGACTGCAGAGGAAAGAAAACATCAAACAGCTAAGTCCTATTTACTATATCCATGCCCGTATCCACTGGCAGTTTTATCAAAATAAAACTAACAGAATGCACTGAAGCTGGAGGGAAATAAAATGAAAACAAAATATTCAGTAAAGCGGTCATTGGAGAGTGGAAGTGTGAAATCTCCGGGTGATCGGCGAACCATCGCTGGAGCAGCTCTGGGTGTAGGTTGTAGCAAATATTGATGTGAAGACTTTGATCTGCGTTACCCGGAATGTTAGCTCGGGCCTCGCGCCTCCCTACAGCCCTGTAAGAAGGAACCAGAAATAACAACCTCTTAGCTGCTTCTGAGGTTGTTCTGTAGTGAACCAGTGATGTTTGCTGTGGTGGAGCAAAAGGAGGAAACATCCGCTCGCTGTACCTGCACAGGAGCTGCCTGGTAAATAATTTGTTACTGTGCGTGTGTGTGTGTGTGTGTGTGTGTGCAGTCGGCTGGGGTGAACTACATGACTCTTGTCGCATCGCGTGTCCTTGTTGACGTGTGAAGTGATGCAGTGTTGCTCCAACCTGAATACACTGTTGTTGGGACACACTTCCCTGCCCGACATGCACGCACACACACACACACACGCGCTCTCTCGCTGTTGCATTCACATGCATGCGCAAGAACACAAGCTGCTGGTGATTTTTACATTAAGCCCTGCGCCCCCAGCCTCCATTCAATTTTTGTTTCCCTTCATCTTCTCCTTTCCCGCCGTTGCCGCTCATCTCTCGTCTCCTCCCGTGGAGAGTGGTCTCCGCGGAGATGGGGTCACTCTGAATATAAATCACTCACTGTAATTGTCCTTTATGGAAGGCAAGGAGAGACCCTCTATCCCCATCCATCTCCGTCTCACGTGCGGACGCCGACACCTATCTCAGGGCTTCCTTATGTGGATAATGAGGTGGACTGGACGTGGGGTTGGACAGTGGAGGTTCTGTACTGGCTGGCTGGGTGTCTCTGTTTATTGGTCTGTGTTTCTGTCACCAGCTGCTCTGGCTTCTGTTGTTCTGTTGTTTGTGTCCTCCAGTAGAAATAGCTCTGAGTGTGTGCGTGTTACGTGTGTGTGTGTGTGTGTGTGTGTGTGCGTGCGTGTGGGACTACAGTATACATTCCTGTGTGTATATCTGCATATGCGTGTGCGTGCGTGCACACGTGTTTGTGTTTAGGAGAGGGGAATGTTATGTGAAGATGACTCCAGCAGGCAGGAAGAAATGCGCTTTCTTGTTAGACGCCACAGCGAACGGAACACACACACACACACACGCACACGCACACACGCACACGCACACACACACACACACACCAGGCCTTGTTTGCCTGTTTGTTTCTGTCCTAGCAGGACACCTGGCAAAAAAAATGGGGGAAAAAAACAAAACTGCCATATACAGCTGAGGCCCTTTTTTAGGCCCTATGCTCTTCTGCTTCTAGGTATCAGTATTTCATGGCTATATGTGCTCCCCCCCCCCCCCCTCTCTCTCTTTCTTTCTCTCTCTCTCTCTCCCCCCCCCCTCCCTTCCCCTCCAG
>JAODUH010092460.1:0-14272 GCA_027564835.1 Typhlichthys subterraneus | reverse complement strand
AAAATCCTATTTGGTTCTTATGGGTTTTCTTCCCCAAGTGCCGTTATGCAGCCCTGAGAGGACACACACACACACACACACACACATATATACATACACACATATATACATACACACATTTTTTTTCTTCCAGCATGATTTATGCAACATTCCTGTTAGGAAATTATTCTTTTCTAAATGTACAAAATACATAATTTGCTTTTATAGTTAATATCAAGTATATTAAGTCACATTTGCATTGTAAGGCATTAAGCAAAGGCTTGATTTTATCCAACCCAAAGCAACTGTTGTGATGTACAAACCTACAAAATAGCTCTTTAAACCAATTATAATAATCAATATACACTTATTAGCCATCTTTACCGTGTACCCGTTTTATTATTAAATGGTATAAGCACTGTATTTATATAACGCTTTTATCCAAAGCACTTTACATTGTTTGCTTCACATTCACCCATTCACTCCCTCTCTCACACACTCTCTCACTCACACACACACACACACCAATGGTGATTGCTCGGTGTCTTGCTCAAGGACACGTTGGCACTTGGTGAGGAGTTAGCAGGGTTTGAACCAGTGAGTTCTTGATCACCTATACCGCCCCGCTCTACCACTTGCCGCCCCGGTTATTAAAGTGTTACTACTAGCCCGCCATCAGCTAATCATGTGGCTGCCTGAAACTCAGTAGTGTGTATGAGTAGAGAGCTTGTTGTTTGACCAAACATTAGAACAGGGCAGATCAAGATGCTAAGCTGTGGTCCCTGGTGCCACACATGGTTCCATGTCAGAAACAGCTGCCCTTTTTAACACACTGCAGTGTGTTAAAAACACACAGAGGTGGTGGGGAACATCTTACACAACACATCCAGTGTTACTGTGTTGCTGTAATGAAAGAGGTCAGAAGGATGGGTGTCATTTAGCCTGAGGCCCATATTGGTCAGAGGCTCCTGGGCTCAGACCCCGTGTGCCCAGTCCATAATCCAGCCCTGATTGTAAACATGTCAGGAAACATAAACCCCCGTGTCTCGTCTTTTACAGGGTCATAAAAAAGAATTGTTTGTCATCTTTTCCCAAGCCTTTGTCAAAACCACAGCTTGATTTCAGTGTAAATCACAGATGACAGCCACTAAAGCCACGCAAGTTATCAAACAGGTAAACTGAGGATGGCCGGGCAATAAAGGCTCCTAAGTGGAGTTCAGCATTACGCCTCGATTGGCCAGATAATTCCTAAACAACAACCTTTTCGTAGTTCAAATAAGTATTAAGGGGCAATTGTGCATGGATGGAATAAGAGTAAGATAAGTGTATAAACAGCCAGAAGCCAAGTCATTAAACAATGACCATCCCCATTAGACAAAAGTGCTGTTTACCCGCTTCGTGTAATTGCTCTATTGCTCATTGCCACCGATGTAATAGCCCCTTTCCTGCCCATTCAGGCGGTCCTTAACACAGTGGCCAAGATGTCTGGTCAACGCTAAGAAACGTTTACGCTCACGGTGCGTAAACCAGGCTCATCAGCTCGCTCAGCCTTCCTGGGTAAACTGTGCCTGGCGGCGGTGGGTGTTTGCAGGCCATAAGCCCAGATAGCATAGACCCCAGGAGACATCGTTCAGTAGGACGACAAACAAGCTCGTCTTTTAACTGCGGTTGTTCCACACGTACAACCCTGGACCGTTGGGTTCCTAAAGCAGAGCCGTGGAGACGCGCTCCTCTGTACAGTTATTTCAGTAATAAACTAAAAGCCCATTATACTGAACATCTCAGCTGCCTTCACTTTGGACAGTACAAAACTGCGTCCATTTTCATTTGTGGGGCAACACCATCCTGCCATAACATGGAGATTTTATTTAGTCTCATCTTGTGTGTGTGTGTAAGCGCTAATACGAGCAGAGTGCTTCCACACGAACAGACCTAGTTTGCGCAGCTGACTTCCACACAGAGCGGGGCGGGGCTAGGCACAATGCACAAATTCATGACCATAATCTAAAGTCAAAGAGTGGTCGATGACCAGTGTCCATATGAGTGACCCTGTTATAGTGTGTGTCTCAGCAGTCGTCATATGCTGTTATTAGGATACAGGTTACCATAGTGATATCTCGCATAATATATGAATTTCTTATTACAAAATAAAAAAATGTATTTACAAAGACCAAATGAGTCCAAATGTACATAAAAAATATAGGCCATTTCCCAATTAGGTCCAACTATTAGTTGTACGACTTCAAATTATAATAAAATAAGAACAAAACAGAATAGAAGAGTTGAGAAACGGGGAAGACAAGTGCAAGATATCCACTGATGTGGGCAGATTTATGTATTTGATAAAGATCTTAAATGACCAAGTGGGTTGAACAGCCCTAATATTCTGTTGGGCCATGTGGTTTCAAATATCATCACCTTCCTATAATAATGGCCTAGGCCATTATTATAGGAAGTAAGTAATTTTTTGACTAAAATAATTGTTTTGCCTATATCATCCCGTCATGATGCCAAATCGCCTACATCCTCAGTTGAACAGACCCTGTGATTCTACCCCTTTATAATGCCTATGTCAATATATGGTTTGGTGTTTTCTGAAAAACCAGAAAAACTAAATAGGCCATTATTTTCAGCAGGTGCCCGTGATGTGATGACCCTCTCCTGTTACATGTAATGCGGTTAAAGGGTGAGAAAGAGCAAGAACTGTTGCATAACTTCTGCCTGTGGTCTGTGATCTGCCACCATTCACTCCATTTATAGCACCTCACGCAGTACATTGTTCCTAATCACTTTGGATCTTAACAAGTGTGAAATAGATTATACATCCAATTTGTGGGAGGCACTAAATAAACCAATTCATTACTAATGTTAAACGGCATCACATTTGATCTGAGAGGTGAAATATATTAACATAAACCTTCAATCGGACTTTGGCACATTACTGCCATTTAGTGATGAAGGTGAGGTCTGTATTAAATGGTACAAACGGTTGCTTTCTTATGACTTTGGTTTACAGGTTAGAAATCCTGTTGACAGCTGACAAATTAAGTAAATAAAAGCAGTCCATTTCAGTAAAATGTGACCATATGATTAAGATCCATATCACGACGGGGCTGAGAGAGATTAGTGTGTTGAACAGGAGGGTGGGAATATGACGCCACAACAGCAGTGAGGTTGGAGGATAATATGTGGAACCAAATGAACACCAGATTCTTTCTGTACATGCCTGCCCAGTAAAAGCATCTTAAATTAGGTCGGGCAAATCTCCTCTCCGGCGTGTGCCGCCAGCGAATACATTCTTCCCGGATCTAGTTTTACTACTCCAGATGAAAGAGACATGATTTAGGCAAGGTAACTTGGAGGTACTGCGAGAGCTACAAAAAAAGCGAGGAAGGACATTTTATTGCAGTTTATCCTCCTCATGGAAACTGTTCCATCTTCCCAAGTCAATGTTACATTTCTCAAGCAAGCGTATGAAGTTGTTTAAATAGGTCCGCTAAGTCTGGGTAAATATTATCCCCCCCCCCCCCGATATTTGAAACTGCATTTTGGACATTGGAAAGGGAATTAATTTTTCAGGAATCTGAAGGATATTATTTGCAGAAAGCATTCACTCTTTAGATAATTCAGTTTATGCCCAGAGAAGCATCTATATCTCAGTGTGCTGTGTCTGCCACACAGAAAAGTGTGAAACCAACTTCAGATGAGGGTTATAAAGCAGGAACACACCCCCATGAATAATGACATGTTTCATCTCACACACGCACACACACACATACATTAAACCTTGTAGATGCATTATGGTCTGGGCTTCATAAAGCACAGCGGGGCGATGTGAGCAGTCACAGCCCCTCCGCAGAATCTCCCACTAGGTCCTCCCACCCAGGCCACAGGGTGGGAGCGAATTGCCTGGATGCTTGAGCGTCATGGCAACAGCCAGTGGTCTCCAGGGAGAAGGTTGATAGGCTGCATGTAAAGAATGGATGTAAATGTAATATGAAGGTTGTACAGGTCCACCCTGCTCCAGCCCCCCGTCACATCTAGTGTTAACGCAGGTGGGAGCCATGTTGCCCACAACGGCTAGCCAGCAGGAGCTCCCTCACTGTGGAGGAACCAGAACAGCTCTCAGCTCTCAGCCCAGATGGCCCCCGCCCTCCCATCCATCACCCTTGCCCCACAGCTAGGAGCGCTCACCAGAAGCCAGGCCTGCTGATGAGACAGATTGTCAGCGAAGAGGAATGGATGTCGGTGAGGTGCGGCCAAGGAAGGATGTTCTCTGTAGGCATTTCTCTATACAATCAGTGCCTGCCCCACGGTGCTGCATGTTCTCACAATATAAAGTACCTTAATATCTCTGTAGCATTAGATAATCCATTTGTATTCAACAAGTCTTTTTACTAGCATCTTTTGTAATGAAAAGAAAAAAAACCAAAAAAAAAACAATCCACTCAAATGACAATTTCTAAAGGTGCATAGGGCATAACTCATGACAATACATTGTGTTGGTTTCATTTGTATGTGCATCCTCACTGTCAAACAACAATAAATTGACTGACAGCCGCAGAGCACTCAAGTCAATCATGACAACCATCGGATTACTCTATAATGAAGATGACAAACGCATGTCTGATTCATGTGTAGCGCACACATCAATATGTGGTGTACACATATCAATATGTGGCGTACACATATCAATATGTGGCGTACACATCTATATGTAGTGTACACATCTAACATGTGTGTTAGATGTGTACACGTGTAGCTCAGATCATTGCAGACAGTCTCCATGGTTGTGTATGGCCCTCTGGCCACTCATGCCCGGCCCACAACCGAGATGAAGGGAGTTAATCAGCCTGCACCGGGACCCTGTGATGTGTGGCAATAAAGGAGCTGCTCACCAGGGTTATTGTGCCATCTGTCTCCGTCCAGAGCTGCCTCTGCGGGCCACACAGTGAAGGTAACCCAGCTCTGCTGCCTGGGAGAAGGCTGCACCTGCAGCTAATCTGACACGAGATGTTGGTCACAGCAGCTAGTCACACACGTACGCTGGGACTGCCTGGCTAAAGGGGTAGGGTAGGGGTGGAGCTCTCTCTGGGCCTGTGACTGCCTGGCTAAAGGGGTAGGGTAGGGGTGGAGCTCTCTCTGGGCCTGTGACTGCCTGGCTAAAGGGTTAGGGTAGGGGTGGAGATCTCTCTGGGCTCATAACTGCCTGGTTAAAGGGTAGGGCTGGAGAACAGACTGCACCTAGGGTACCAGGCATCATCTTGGTCTGATTAATCTGATCTCACTGACTCAGGCTGGGTCAGTGTCGGCTAAATGACGGAACGGTAGGGTTAGGGTAACCCTAACCCTCTCCTAATACAGGGTTAGGGTTCTCCTAATACAGGGTTAGGGTTCTAACCCTGTATGCATTCTGGTGAATTCTTAAGGAACAATCAGTGCCTTTTCAGCATCCGATTATGGTGCATATGTCTACTTAGGAAATCACTAAACAAAGGAGCCCTGGAAGAATTTAAATATAATGCCAACATTATGGTATATCGTTTTTACACACACCAATGTGGATTGGGGGGGGTGAGGCTTCTGAGGGAGGTTGTTGTTGTTGAGATGGGAATACCTTCAATAGTTCAGAGTAACGTGGATTTACATGTCAACTTTGAACCCCTGGTTGCATTGAGTAAAGCAAAAACAAAAACTAAAGTAATAAAATATACCAAACACTTTATTTTGCGATAAAGAGAAAAGCATTTAACAGAATCTTGTGTTTAGAAGATAACAGAACATAAACCTTTACATAATCGAGTAACGAACATAACTTAATGTTATGCAGTGTTCCGTTTCATTAGTATTAGTAAGGTAATACTCACCACTCTTACAGTAATAACCTCAGACAGAACTATGTAGGTTTTACTCAAATAACCCACTCAAAACGCCCCCCCTCCCCGTACCCAGACCCCCCCGGGCATCAGACCCCCCTTACCCAGACCATCAGGCGTCCCCCTCCAACAGCAGCTGCACCACCCTGGGCAGGAACACCTCCATTAAGTGGGAGAAGTCGGGAAAGAAGCCGTCCTGGTCGCTGATTGGCTGCAGCGTGAGGACGAGGTCGTGGCCCTCCAGGCGGACCTGACCTTCGACCTGCAGGGGGTGGGGCAGAGGGGCCAACGTGCGCATCATGCGCGCCGTCACCTCCAGCTCCATCGCCATGGCGCCCAGCCCCGCAGCCCCAGGGCTCTTGAGCAAATCCCGCCGGGCCCTCCTCCTGCCGGCCCACAGGGGGTGTGTCAGCTCCCAGGCCCAGCAGGGGGCGTCACCCGGCCCCCGACGCGCACGCTTGCCCCCACCTTCGCCCTCATCGCCGCCGGGCGACAGCGGCCTCTTGGTCGCCATGGTAACAGGCCTATCCCTGTCCCGGGCGGGGGACAGGTCGGCGACGGAGTCCATCACGTCGGTCTCCATGGCGACGGGGTCGTCGTCTCCAGGGGTGACAGGGCGGCAGCGGAGGACATCCTGGAACACGCGGGCCACCGCCCCCCCCACCCGCTGCTGGGCCCCCAGGGGGTCTCCCGCCACCGGTGCACTCCCCAGGGGCAGGCTGAGCGTCAGCCGTTGGGGGGCATCGGGAGCGTCCGGGGCGCCCGAGGGGCTGAAGAGGGGGACCAGGCCCCAGGGCCGCCCTCTGCTGGAGCGGCGCAGGTACTGCAGGCTGCGGCAGTACTTCTCCGCCGCACGGAACGCCCCCTGCAGACGCACACGCACGCGCTGCGGCACGCTGCCCGCCACGTTGTGGCTCAGCTCCAGGGGATCCAGCAGCATTAGGGGGGAGAGGCGGGGGCCGGGGGAGGGGCCTAATGAGGGGGAGGGGCCGGGGGCCAGGGAGGGGCGGAGGAAGGCCCGCCCCTCCCTGGGAGAGAGGATCACCCTTGAGAAGTCAAAGTCGGTGTAGAAGGAGAAGAAGGAGGCCAGAAGGGTACCTGAGGGAAAAAGACAACATGCTCACCCTGGCCTGCCTGCCCTGCTCGGACGGAGGCGGAGGCGTGGAGCCGAGATCAACCTCGCTGCTCCAGTGGCAACAGCAGCTGTCCAAGGGGCAGGACAGCTGCTGTGCTATGTGCCTATACTACCAAGGAAGGTAACCGGCTTATCCAGGTAACTTCTGGAGTAACTTGCCCAGTAGCCCATACTACGAAAGGTGGAGAGGTTTTGTGCGAGGTATGCCGTCATGGCAATTTACGCTGCATCTCTAAACTGCTCCGAGCAGTTTATCTCCGTGGTTACCTCTGTGTTACCCTCTAAGCACTGCACCTCCGCTCACAATCGCAAGAAAATGCCAGGGGCCTCATTTATCAACATTGTATACACACGAAAAGGTTGCGTGCGCTGGTATTCATGCACAAAGTGGGATTATAAAAATTAATGTGACGTGAAAACGTGCGGGCCGTGGCAAAAGTCAAATCAGACTCTGTAACGTGGCGATTTCAAACTGAAAGTACCAAACCTCACAAATATGTTTCCCCTCCATTATAAGGAAACATGGGTCATCAATGAGAAAACATATCCGATGACTACACCAGTTAAACATTAACCTCATACGTATGCTCTAACATCAGAAAAGCCAAAACCCAAATGTTAAATGCTGAATGAAAAATGTTTATTTTGTAAGCAACATAATAACATCTGTTAAACACTGTGTCAAATTAATTAAAAATCCACTTGATATACAAACGTGCCAGATTCTGTCCCCACCGTGACGCAAACCCCTTTCTCGTTGATTCCAAAATGACGTCCTTAGCAAGGAGCACAAGGTACTCTAGCATATTTTACTAGAGCGTTGTTGATGTGTCGGAGAGTGAGATTTACGTAATTTAAGAGTAGGCTACTGCACAGCCTTAACCGGTTACATACTGTATATTCAGCCTGGCTTACTTCCCACAGAGTTAATATCTTACTCACTGTGCCAGAAGATGCCATGGAAAGCTGCACTTATGTGTTTATCTGTTTAAGTGCTGTTGCTGAGAGTCAGACATCAATGCTGCACAGGAGGCAATTACGCACGGATCCATATGCAAAGATTAGGCCTATATCGCAGTTAGTTTTGTACAGGACAGGAGCTGCACAACGTTTTATGTCCCACACAGTTACAAAATTGAAATATTTGTATTCCATGAAATCATAGCAGTTTTAGTTTCTGCTTTCATAAATATTATTTTGTTAAATAAAATGTAACTTAGCTACTGTACTTATTGGTTTATGCATATTATATTACATTAAGCATTCTAAAGATCATATCGGCTTTTGGTGCCTCACTAGCAACAGCTTATGACTACATAAATGCGTAGTGAGCTTCGTCTAAGTTGAACAAACGTGTGTGTGTGTGTACTCACAGAGGTCCTGGGTGTTCTTACTGGGGGGCACAGCGATTGGCTGGCTGGGGAAGGTGCAGTCCCAGCCATCAATAACACACTGCTCCTCCTCACCTGAGAGAGAGACAGAACCTAGCTTTGACCCAGAGCGACAAAGTGAGTACAGCTACCAGTGTTACCATGGTCACCGCTAGACGCTCCTGCCTCCAACACAGAGCAGACATCTGATGTTACACTATGTACTATGACACAATAGTGTTAGAAAGGGTTTATACAGCATGATGCTGCATTACTAGCACCGCTAGCTGGCAGACTAACTAGCAGGCATTACTAGCACCGCTAGCTAGCAGGCTAACTAGCAGGCATTACTAGCACCGCTAGCTGGCATTGTTAGCACTACTAGCTGGCAGGCTAACTAGCAGGCATTACTAGCACCGTTAGCTGGCAGGCTAACTAGCAGACTAGCTGGCATTGCTAGCACCGCTAGCTGGCAATACTAGCACCGCTAGCTGGCAGGCTAACTAGCACCACTAGCTGGCATTACTAGCACCGCTAGCTGGCAGGCTAACTAGCAGGCATTACTAGCACTGTTAGCTGGCAGGCTAACTAGTTGGCAATACTAGCACCGCTAGCTGGCAGGCTAACTAGCAGGCATTACTAGCACTGTTAGCTGGCAGGCTAACTAGCAGACTAGCTGGCATTGCTAGCACCGCTAGCTGGCAATACTAGCACCGCTAGCTGGCAGGCTAACTAGCACCACTAGCTGGCATTACTAGCACCGCTAGCTGGCAGGCTAACTAGCAGGCTAGCTGGCATTCCATGCCGTCGCCATGCCAATTAACTTGATTGTGTGTAGCATTGTGTGGACTACAAGCTAGCTGGCAGGCTAACTAGCACAGCTAGCTAGCAGGCTACCTGGCAAGCTAATCAGTAGGCTAACTAGCAGGCTAGCTTGCAGGCTAGCTTACAGGCTAGGTCTTTGAGCTGCTCCAGCGTGGGCAAGACGGGCGGGTCACAGTTCTGCAGGAAGAAGATGACCAGCAGGGTCAAGGCGTAGTTGCTAAGCAGCGGGCCAGCAGCGCTGGGGTTGCCTGCAACACACACACACACACACACACGCACACACAGGATGTAATGGCTGCGATTACGTCTGAAACACCACAACACCAGTCATCATGTCATACCTAGTAGCCATTCTAATTGGCTTTCATAGTTTTAACTGGATTCAAATGTATAGTGTTGAATACAGACATGTCTTAGGGGAGGGCATTATGTCAACACAGGAAACAGCTGATGTAACAGCTGATGATATCGGTATATCGGGATTTTTTCAAAAGAGATATAAAATTAGACAATATCGTTTATATCGATATAGTTATATTATGCATTTATTCATAACTTTTTTCAATGTGTTCGTCTCTCCCTCCATGCCTGCACTTGGCCTGAGGAGAGTCAGGAGCGAGGGATTTAGTGCGTTCAGAGTGTCAAAGGGGCGGAGACACCAGAGAAAGCTCACGTGTCAATTTATGTCGCTAAAAATATAAAATGTCACATTTACGTCGGGTTTCCTGTTTTTTTCACCATGCCTGAAGATTTAGCCCACTTTATAGAAAATACCGATTATATATCATGTATCGGTATTCAACCTTAATATATCGGGATATTCTTTTTGGTCCATATCGCCCAGCCCTAGAACAGCCATGCTAGGAATTCCTACCTTATGCATCTCATATGTATCTCTTATGACCCCACGGCGGGCCGGGCAGGGCTGCGATTAGATGCAGACTGATTATGAAGTTTGCATGCCCAGTTTTTCATTTGCGTATGTGTGACGGCAGCCTCAGGCTTTAACACCCGCTGCTCCAGCCTAAGCACACTGAGGTCAGCCTGTTGTGTGAGAGACTACTGCCCTCTGCAGGCCAGAGCAGGAAAGAACAATAACTCTAATAGGATGTAGTTTCTTCACAGTAGAGAGTGTGCGCAGGTGCAAACACCTGGCAGAAGCTAGCAGCAGCTCGTCCACACTGGCTTTATTGACATGGTTAGAACACAATAGTTGTAGATGACCACCAAGAAAATATTCTGAGGCACTGCGAGTGGTTCTTCACACGCAGTACCACCTGCCGCCACAAGTCACGGCTGCTTCAAGCCCAGAGTCAGACTCTGCCACCCCCGGGGTCTAGCCATGCTAGCTAGTTGAGGGTGTAATCATGGTAACAGGGGGTGTAGCCGTGCGAGCGCTCCTACCTGCCAGCTGTTTCTGCAGGGCCCAGCAGCGGAGGCTGTAGACCAGGGGCCTCAGGCGGGGCTCTAGCCCACACAGGAGCTGCAGGAGGCGGGTGTTTCTCACCGCTAGCCTGGCGCACACGCACGCACACACACACGCACACACCCAATCAGCCGTAGCCTGACTGTAACTAACACGAGTGGTTTGGATTCATGATTTATAATTATGTTTAAAACAATCCCTTTTATAATGCTGGTATGATTATTACATTAGAAATAATGGTTTTATATGCCAAGACTACAACTTAACTCTAAACAGGACATTACAATGTTATCTGGGTAGTGAAAATAAGGCAAGTGAATGGTGGTTACATGTTATAATGTGAGGACTGCTTTGTCCTTGCGCCATGTCAGAGAAGGTGCAGCTGGACTGGCAGGTCGACATGCTCACTGTTGCAGTGTATTCTGGGACTTGTGCATCAGTCATACCAGGCCAGTTATGATAGATGTGATATAATTGTACCTCGAGGCTAACGTGTGCTCAATGGTAATTGCCAGTGTCTAACTACTACACCACCCTGAATGGTGGATTCTGGGGTCAGAAGTTTAACAGATGAAGGGTGTGTCAGCTAGCCTAGCTCAGCCATTAGCCTTCAGTTCATTTCAATGTATGAAAAACGTGGTTAAATGTGTTATATATCTAGAAAAGGTATAAAATATGTGGGATGTGGTGATTATGTTGATGTTGGTGTGAGGTGTGTAGGAGACGAAGCTGAATAAGAAAGTTACAACAACATGAATTGCACTAATTATATGTCATGAGGTGTAAAATTATATTTAGTGAGGTGTACGTACCGGTTGTCCAGGGTGATGTCTCCTTGCAGGTTCAGCTCCCGGTGGTGGAACCTGACCAGGGGGCGGCGGGCGCTGGAGACCACCTGTACCCTGTGCACGCCTGGCACACACTTCCTCAAGATGGCCGCCACGAGCTCTAGCACCTCCCCCGGGGACGAGGAGGAGAGGTCCACGTCCGACAGTATGGAGTCCTCCGAGCCACAGGCCTCGTCTGAACCCTCCCCCGCCTGCAAAACACACAAGCTTTAATCAGCCTGAGCAGAAACCTTTACAGCCTAATGCCGATTACAGCCCAACATTGCATGTGTAACATTTTCCCAGAGCCATATGGTGCACATCATCGCCATGTAGCTATGGGCAGATCACTCACGGATGGGGCAGAGCTCTCAGCTATAGCCAGGGCTGGCTCAGTGCATTAACAGCTTGCTGGAGAGTAGACAAGCCAACCGCTGTGGTCCATTGTGGAGCCTGGAGCTCAGGGATACCCACCTGCTGGGAGGCCTTGGCGTGGGCCTGGAACACCCGGGTGTTCTCCAGGTCAAGGAACAGGTCCACATCACAGGAGTGAACCCCCAGAGTGTTGACGGATGAGCCGAACAGCAGCACCTGGCTGTCTGCAGCGCGCACACACACACACACTTTTACTAACAATGTGAGATACAACTCATCTGGTTTCAGTTTGTGACAATTCATTGTCACTGTGTTCATGTGTTTCAACACACAATGCAGGCTGTGACTGATCACATGTACACATGTAGTGATGGGCTGCTCGGTACTCACACTCGACACTGTCTCGATCTCTTAAACACTTAATGTCTCGAAACAACATTTTGAGATGTGTTTCAAAAACACGGGTCACGTGGAAAAGGTCACGTGGAAAAGGGTTTCGAAAAACTTAGTCACGTGACATAGAGCGGACCTGTTTCGTTACGTCACAAACTACTGATTGTCTCGGGTATTTAAAAGAAATTGTACACCGAAGCACTTCCAATGCATGCGAGAGAAATTTGTGAGATTACTGAAAGATTTGAGAGATTGAGAGATTCTGATATTGTTGAGAAAGTAAAAAAAGAAATACAATAGTTTATATCATCTATATAAACTTGCAATGGTGCATTTGCCATCCCTGAGACCTCAGTGCCCTGTGAGCGTATATTTTAAGGCTGGCCAAGTGGTTGAAAAAAAAAGGCCTTAGCCTTGGCACTGTGGAGAAAATATTGTTTCTAAATAAAAATATGTGGAATTATTACAGACTAGCACTTTTATCCTAAACTATTATATTATATTATATTATATATAAACTATAATATTTTAACCACTTTTTCAAATCGACTCATTCTAACATGAAGCATATGCACAACAGGTCTATCACAATGTACAACAACCATTATCTACATATTTTACATATTTAACTTACTACCATATGTCTGTATGTTTCGAAACACTATACCACGTGATATTGAAACAACACTAGTTCAATTACGTCACAAAGCAGAGTCTGTACAAGCAACTCAATCAAATGAATATCCTATTACTATTTCAAGCATGATCTTGGATATTGCGCCCATGCCACCACCTGGCAGATGTCTAGTTCAAATTAGACATTTAGACAATGGACAGGTTAGTTAATGCATAATTACATGTTTTTACTCTACTTTTGTTACTTATGTCTCAGACAACATATAGGCTACAAATAATACAATTAAAGTTACCGTTATACAAAATCGTCATGAATGTTTCGAAACACTGTCACGTGGTCTTGAAACAAACCTGTTTCTTTGACTTTGCGCAAAACCTTCTCCAAGTTTATTACAGAGTAGAGATAGTCAGATGAATACAAATATGTATTCCAAATCGTATTAGGGAAATAATTTTGGATTTCAATAAGCCACATTTACAGCAAAGTTTATTATAATTGTAATACATAATTCTAACCCACGACGTTAAAATGTTCAGACTGATGCGTTACCACTCGACCACTGAGATATCCATTGACCCAGAAAAGTGGATTTATAACAATATAAATAGTTGCAGTTGAATGTTCCTGCCACTAGACTCGCTTTTCTAACCTTTCGACCACTCAAAGCGCTTTACAGTATTTTGCCTCGCGATTGCTGCCTTACAATGGCGCGACCAACCACCGGGAGCAGTTAGGGATTAGGCATCTTGCTCAAGGATGCTTACAGGTAGGTCAACATCGGGGTTTGAACCCACAACCTTTCGGCTGGGAGCCCAACACCCGGACCACTAGACCATCCTGCTCCCTAAACCCATGTCATTATACATACATGTTACTATACATACATGTCACTATACATACATGTCACTATACACACATATATGTCACTATACATACATGTCACTATACACACATACATGTTACTATACATACATGTTACTATATATACATGTCACTATACACATACATTTCACTATACATACATGTCGTTATACATACATGTCAATATACATACATGTTACTATACATACATGTCACTATACATACATGTCACTATACACACATACATGTCAATATACAGTACATGTTACTATACATACATGTCACTATACACACATACATGTCACTATACATACATGTCATTATACAGTACATGTCACTACACACACATACATGTCATTATACATACATGTTACTATAAAGTACATGTTACTATACATACATGTCACTATACACACACATGTTACTATACATACATGTTACTATATATACATGTCACTATACACACATACATTTCACTATACATACATGTTACTATACATACATGTCACTATACACACATACATGTTACTATACATACATGTTACTATATATACATGTCACTATACAC
>JAODUH010092405.1:0-14277 GCA_027564835.1 Typhlichthys subterraneus | reverse complement strand
GTTTAGAGGCAGTAACAGTAACATCTCTGCCTCTCCCCCCCTCCCTTTTTGTCTCTACTCTTCTCTCTGTCTCCATCTCCCACTGGTAATGTCTGCCTCTGCCTATTCATCTATTTCATTTCAATAGCCACGTGCTTCACTCAGCCCTCGTCAGTGTCACCGCGCTTCACTCAGTCAGTCGAGCGCGCTGCAAGTTGAGCTGTGCTGGACTTCCATTGCAGGGATGTGACCATTAAGTCATACAGTAATAACTAACTAAACTAAACTATTTATAACAGAATGATGTGTATGTGGTGCCTGGGTATTTTAGGACGACATTGCTGACATAGTCATGTTAAGTCACATGGTGGGAAAAACCGCTGTTGGTGACACTAAAGCCTATTGAAAATACACACACTCCTTTTATTCTCCCATACTTCCTGTGCATGTGTAAGTGTGTGTGTGTGTGTGTGTGTGTGTGTGTGTACGTGCATGCTACCAGGTGTGGGCACAATGGAGACACAGATAACTGGCGTATTTCCTCTGTCTGACCCTGCTCTCTCTCTCTCTCTCTAGCTACTTTCCTCCTCCATGGAACACATGACCTCATCCACTAAGGATCACACAGACATTGCCAGTCAGCGCGTCAGCCTGTGTATTTCTATTGCCCCTTTGTCTCCACGGCAACAGTCCACAGCGCCGGATAAAGGGAGAGAGAGAGAGAGAGAGAGAGAGAGAGAGAGAAGGAGATCGTAATAGAAGGGAGAATTGAATGCTCAGATGAACTGTGACAGGATACAGGACACATTATAGCGTAACGCAGAGACGATGAAAAGCACCAAATGATTTGTGAAATTAGCGACAGCAAGTAACGCCTGGAGTTTCGGGAATCATGGACACACAGGGAGGGTATTCTGGCAAAACGTAAACACACCGCTAACTTTGAACTCCTTGGAAGGTGACATTTAAAGAGAGTGGAGTGGAGAGGAGGAAGAAGAGAATGCAAGCAGAGGGCTGGCCATCAGAGCAGAACCTGCCTGGGGCCATCCCCCGAATCTGCCTCCCTCTCCCACCCTCGTTCCCTTATCCTGCCCTTATCCTGCCCCTATTACATATTCACCAGTTTAGCTGTATGTGAGACCAGTGTAAAAATGGGTATTAAAATGTGATTAAATGTTGTATATACATTTATTGTATTCAGTGAAAGCAACAAAATATTGATTAATAAATGCAGGCCAATCTACAAATGAAAAATGAGGAAATAACTTTCACACATAGTTATGTTTGCTGTGTCCTCAATCCATATTTAGGTCATAAATCACCTCCTGTTGTTCTGTTTTCAGGAAGTACAGTGCAAGAATACTTCCTGATGGCATTTCCTTGTTTGTCGTCTCTTAAACTCACAGGGTATCTTATGTAGTTCTGGCTTCACAGCTAATCCAAATAGTATATTTTATACAAAACTGAGAGTTGTTTAAGTATTACAATGAAGTTGGTCCCCCCCTTCTTATATCAGTCTACACTCTTTTAAGAAGGCTGGGAAGGACCTCCATAGTTGGTGTTCGATGGGGTTCAGGTGGGCTATGTGTTGGCCAGTCAAGCTCTTCCCCACCAGACTCAGTAAAGCATTATGGACCTCACTTTGTGCACAGTGGCATTGCCATGTTCAAACAGAGAAGGACCCCCCCCCCCCCCCAACTGTGACAACTTCTCTAGAATGGCATTGTGTGCTGTAGCCTTAAGATTTCCCCTCACTGGATTAAGGGGCCTATCATGAAAATCAACCAGTGACACCTCCTGACAGCTCCTGGCATCTGTCCATCATACTGCCAGATGGTGAAGCATGATTTATTCATTTCCAATGGCAGGCGTGCTTTACACCAGATCTTAGGCTTGTGTGCAGCTGCTAGTCTATAGAAAGCCAGTTTATAAAGCTCACGACAAACAGTTCATGTGCTGCCGTTGCTTCCGAAGGCAGTTTGGATAGCTAGTAGTGGCATGTACTGTAAGGGACAAGACATGGACAAGAAGCTCTTGTTCTTGTAATGCAGTAATCCAGCATTACTTGGATTAGTAATTGTAATATTATTACTGTTTTAGAAAAAGTAATTAGTTACACTACTAGTTACTGGAAAAAGTAATAATATTACACTAGCTAGTTACTGCCCCATACTAATCCTACAGTATGTTGTGTGGGCCAGAAGGCTTTGGCAATGCTTATACAATGGTGGATAACATTTAAAGCCACCCCCTATAATAGCTGATATAAATTGATAGCTTTAACTTTATATTCAAGAGGAGGAAGATAGAGGGGTCTGAAGGTGTGAAACAGTGACAAACGGATAACAACAATGGGTAAGGAAACCACAGCATATCTCCTCCAATAATGCTGTAAAGGAAATGCCATCAGGGCAATGTAGCGGTGCGGGTTAGTTGTTTGTGTGACAAACACGTGAGCCGAGAGCCGAGGCGAGAGAGACAGACTAGCTCTTCCTGCTTTGAAATACATGCAGTAGTTCTAGTATAATCTAACAAAAAAAAACTATCTATATCTGTCTGTCTGTCTGTCTGTCCGTCTGTCTGTGCCTATCTATCTATCTATCTATCTCTGCCTATCTATCTATCTATCTATCTATCTATCTATCTATCTATCTATCTATCTATCTGTCTGTCTGTCTGTCTATCTATCTATCTATCTATCTATCTCTCTGTCTGTCCGTCTATCTATCTATCTATCTATCTATCTATCTATCTGTCTGTCTGTCTCTGCCTATCTATCTATCTATCTATCTATCTATCCATCTGTCTATCTGCCTGCCTGCCCTGAGTTTTTTGTGTCTTAACGCACAGTCACATCTCTGCCTTCCTTTGTCGTAGTGAAGCTTATCAGGGCAACAATCTGGCTCAGTCCAGTTAAATGTTGCTAAATTTATCTCTGGGCCAATCTATGCCCTAAAGGCCCGCGACCCTGAAAACACAGTGCACAGTCAGTTGCAATATGCAAGCAAGGCAGGGAGGTGCTTATGGGACCAGAACCCATTATGTCCTGTACAGATTTAAATCATAATTGGCTATATGAGATTGAGGTCTTCATGTGAGTGTATGTTCTATACGTTTTATTTAGTTATGTGTTGGGGTTAGGCAACAGGCAGGGAGTATCAATATTCTAGCTGCCAGTAGCAGCAACGCATTACAGTAAAAACTGAAAACTTGAAATAAGCTTGGCCTCTCTGATCTGCTTTGCCATGTTTCCAGCGACCTTTCGGTCTGCTCAGCACGGAGACTGACTCAATGATTTAATAATTAACAGCATCTCCCCCAAAGCTATCTCATCTGGCATATGCTAATTATGGTCACACATGCATGGTACTAAGGCAATGTGTGTTTGCAGGCATACATCCCTGTCCAGGACAATGCATAACAATGCTACTAGTAAGCCCTGTGGCCCATATTACAGTACATTAGTACTATTATTATTTTATATTTTACTCTAAATTAAAATCAATCTTGCTTTCTGGATCATGAAAACCATCTCAGATTGGAGCTATACAGATTTGTGACATACAGTACTATATTTACAGTGCAGTTACTGTATGGTGTTAGTGTTTTATTTTGGTAGACCGGAAAACTCAAAACCTGTCAATATACCCATCTATGTTTAAATTAACATGGTGTGTCTGTGACACAAATAATGGAGTTAGACATCTGTGAGTTGACAGGCGTTCAAAAATATCAGGCTGTCTGGTGGTTATTTGACATTGTTTCATAGATTGATTTAGCTTCGGTTTAATTTCGCCATGAGACTCAGTCTGGTCGTGAATGTGTCCGAGTAGCAACTGAACTTTTCCAAGCGTCGTGTTGATAGCTACACGGGTGTGGTTTAGGTGTGCCGACAGCGAAAATGACCAGATGGTTCATCCAATCAACTGCCAAGTATTTTTTTTTTAAAGTACCTGCCCTTTCTAAACAGTTTTAATGTACAGCTCCCAAGATGGACTTGTGACAACAATTCATCTGGCATGTCAGGTTAAGATTGATGTGAGAGTCAGACTCTTGTCTGACACATTAGACCTGATATTTCTCTCTGGATGATGAACCTATCATACCAGCCTCTCCCTTCTGCTCCTGTGTTGATACGTGATATGGAAAGTTACTGAATCAGGTTCACCTGCCAGCCCCTCCCTGTGGTTCAGATGGAGTTTAGGTGACTCTGCTCTGACCATCACAGTTAAGGCCTTGAGGACAGGGTATTTCCTACCCTTAGGTTAAGTATAGACAAAAGGTTTAACACAGACATTGGCAAATATATGAGTGTGTTTGTTACAAATGAGTTTAGTGGCATTTTGTCTAAGAGACGGGCGTATTTGCACAGTTGTCGGTGCTGAGCGGATTGTCTTGCCTTTTTTATGACTCACTGGAGGGCAAGGTATAGCTGAAGATTAAATAGATACAATAGACATAGCCCCGATGATGCTGCAACATGCCCAGCGCAAACTAACATTGACTTATTTTGAACTATGTCCATATACCCAAACAAGCTAGGAACGGTAAATAACTCAAGCAACACGCATTGCAACAAATGTCACGAGAAGGTCTATATTTTATGTTAGCCATCAACACATTTATGGGTTATAGTATAATATGTTGCACACGTTTCATAGAAAAATAATGTGATCCTTACAGTAATACAATACAGTTTGCCCACATCTAGCTTCAATGTCCACTGACCAAACTGTCAGGGTACTGACACGGTCCACCCTCTACCCCAGCTTGTCTGTCTGTCTCGTTGCCCCCGGGTTCCCCAGTCCGCGTTTTGCCTGTCTGTCTCTACCCCGTGTTGATTGTCAATTGGTTTCACCTGCCCCTCGTTATCCATGTCCAATTGTCTGTCTTGTCTTCATCATTGGCAATGTCAAGCTTGTGTGGCACCATCTTGTAACACCTCTGGAATAAACCAGTGGTGTTCAACCCTGGTCCTGGTGACCCACCATACTGCATGTACATTACAGTAGGTGTATCCCTGATTCAAATGAATGCGTCGTTATCAGGCTTCTGCAGAGCTTGATGACCATAGGTTCCCAGGTTTGAATACCACTGGAATAATCCTGCCAGACAGGCAGGTGCACATACAGGCTATTTGGACTAAGTGGTCTGCATAACTTGCTAGCACCTATAGCCTATACCTACTGACAAAGATGTGTTCTACCTCATTTTTGTTACATGTGCTTGTTATCTCTGAGAGTCTATATAAGCTTTGAATGTGTACGTACTGCATTCATTGTGTGTGTGTGTGTGTGGGCTGTCACACTTGAATGTGTTTGCGTTGGAGCGAAGACGTTGCATAACGTTTAACCATTCCCATGGCAGCACTGCTACGTGTGAACTCACATGCACACAGAAGAAAGAGAGATGGCAGATCAAGGTAGAGCGAGACAGAGGGCCAAAACAAAAACAAAATGCACAAAAGTGAGCAGCACTTCAGCCTCCTCACATTCATAGCATACACCTACTACTGCGTGTGGCTGGGTACTGGCTCTGCGGGGTGCTATAGGGCAGTATAGCACCCTGGGTGGGTGGACTGCAGCTCGCTTGTTGCGTAACACCTTTCCCTCCTCCACACTTTGGCTGAATGTTCGCAGCTTTCATCCTCCCATTGGAGGATATTCCATGAGTTAGTGCTTCGTTAGTTTATGCTGCTACGCACAGTACTGCTGCCTTATCGCTACTTATCATTTGGTTGCTGTCGTTAGATTCATAATAGAGATATCTCATATACACGTTATTGGTGTGCAACTTTGTGTATATTGTACATTTGTTTCTGAGAAGATGATTATGTTAAATATTGTCTTTGTTTTAATAACAGCTAATATGACATCAATAAAATAAGAGGCTTCAGTGAACCTGAATCAGAGAATAAGAAGGTCTACGGTATAAACGGAGGTCCGCTCATTTTCCACAACACTGACGTTCATTGTGTAATGCTACTGTTTCTATAGCACAGTGAAAAATGACCACGCACTAAAGTTGTAATCTGCCTTAATCATCTCGTGGGTGCCTGGAAATTCAGTTAGCTCTTGGATGTGGTGGGAGATAATGAGTGCTTGTTGAATGGAATCGTTCATGTGATACATTACTGTAGAGTACATTTTAAAAGTTAATATATTTGAACTTTTTCAGTTTTGCTGTTTATGTTGTTATTGTATCTTATCTTCCTGTCCTGTCAGGCGTAGCTTGTCTAACATGGCTCCCTGGCTGAGATTGTGCAGATTAGACATTATCAGACATAAAATTCTGCTACCGTGTTTCTTCTGAGCCCAACTGCCACTTGACTGCCACGATGTGAAATGATGTGCAACGGTTGTAGCTCCATTAGTCCATCGCAGGATCAATACACATGCATTCACGCATGCACATGCAATGTAATTAGTCTAACTTAGTCTGCTTTTTTGGTAAAAACAATTCACACTCAATAAGGAAAAACAATCAGAAAATGGTTAGTCACTTAAAATGACTGGTTTAGTGCCTGTGATGAGAAATGTGCATATTATAACCAAAGAAAAGACTAGTAATTTAGTTTAAGGTTGATTTTCTTTATTGAATCCTTATGTCAGGAAACTGACAACTGCATAGGTCTTTACCTGCATCATTATTAGATGCATTCTAAAAGCAGGCACATTGGCATTACCAGCAACATGAATTTTTGCTAACAGTGTCAGTAAGTGTGTGTGTGCCTGAACATGTCAAGCATGGGAGGGAATGGGAGAAGCTGAGTCAGTGTGGAGAGATGCTGAGAACAGTGAAGGACGAGAACTAGCGTGCAGAAGAACAAGAACACATACTGTACAAAGAGAAAGAGAGAGAGTGATATATTTGAACTGAGGAGTTCAACAAGATCAATAATGCCGCAAGACGATTTTGTTATAGAAGTCACTAGTATGTCAATAATAAGTGATCTATTCCTCATGTACAACTATATGATAGAATATACAATATTTATTAGGCATTGTTAAATAAACAGTAAAAATATCCAGTGTGTTTTATATCTGGTTGTTTCAATTGTGATTGGCTTCAGAGAGGACCCACACACATAAACAGATTTGCATGCTTGTGAATTGGTCATGACAGCTGTCTATAGCCACACAAGCATGGCGAATAGCTTTTTGATGACCTGACAAGTTATTTTAAGAAAACTGTGGGAGGGCTGGTCAGTCTGTCTGTGAACTCTGCAGCCATCAGCAGGTGACATAAATGTCTGATTCAAATCAATCATCACCACAATTCCCATACCTCTTCACAACTAAATACAAACCACTGTAGCCATTGTGCCCATAGAACGATTGTGCCACATTTATCCTACAAAATCCTCTGTTAGTCAAATATGATACTTATAACACTATTTTTATCTAAAAGCTAATGTAGCTTTTACAGTAAACACACTTGCATTTTTGGAGTACACAAACAAATGTTAGCCCCATGCATTCTGTCACTACAAGGTTTCAGGTTAAATATATAGCATGAAAGTAATTTAAACCCTATTTGCAGAGATCACCTCAGTGTGATTAACCATCCATCTTATTGTGTTGCACTGAGAACTAGGAGAGGAGAGCTTTTGTTGAAGGTCATTCAAGACAGGTCGGCTGTATATCTCCTGAAAGAGAGAAACATACTCACACACAAGCAGGGAGTGAAAGTGTCCTTTGACTTTTAATATTTCTGGCTTGAGAATACTCAACCTGAAGCAGTTATTTCACAAAATGTAACTGGAGCACATCCAACAACAGCTAATGGCTGTGCTCCCCCACAACTTGCCCTCCCTTTACACGGAAAACATTTCATCAGCGATGCACATTTAGTGAGCCTGTTGGGAGAATTGTCATACAGGCAAACAAAGAATATAGACAAAGACAGATTGTGTGTAGGCTACCGTTTGTACACACATGCACACATGCAAACACCTGCACATATTTTAGGAAGTGAATCAAATAAAGGACAAATGGGGAAATGTGAAATGAATCCTACTATTGTATATAGTATGTGCACGTGTGTGTGTGTGTGTGTGTGTGTGTGTCTGTGTGCGCCTGCGCGTGTGTGTGCAAAGGCTCCTTCTATTTCAGCCAGTCAGCCAACACACTGCGGGCAGTAGCATGTGCTGTGCATACCTGGATGAAGAAAAAAGAAAATGAATGCTGTTCATTACAGGAACAAAAATATAAGCAGTCACATACAGTAATTCATTTGAGGCATGGGTCAGTATACTACTCCAATGGAAAATTATTGATATTTCAATATCGCTCAGAAGTGCAGAAATAGGTGCAATTTCATTACTCCAAAACATAGCAAAAAAAAAAATATATATATTATTAAATTTCAACTGTAAATGTACACTTTAAACCTTACAGGTCTATAAAACGTATATATAATATCACAGAGGGGACAAAAAGCCCTGTCAGGTATGTGAGTGTATATCTGTGTACTCTATCTATTATTGCATCTAATTGCTTGCAATAATAATGATATTCTTAATATAGTTTATAGTTGGTAATATATTATGACCTATCGCCTATCTTATTTTACCTGCTGTAACTGTATTGGAGGCAAAGGACTCTGAAATCATTTCTAAAAGGAATAAAGAATTAGCATCAGATGTAGTTTCCCCTGTGAACATAAGCACAGAACCCAAAACATCATACTGACATCATACTCACTGCACATAAGTAGCATATATGCAGTGGGCAACAGAATTATTCATTAAGCCTACTGTATCTATCGTAGATCATTTCTGGAAACCGTAAAGGGACTGGGCCTTACCATATGCAATTGCAAATAGGAACCGGTGTTATAGGACCTACAGTGCTATTCCAGGCCAGATGAAACCCCCAAAAGTAGAGCTGAAGCCATGGGATTTCCCATCTTATTAACCGTCTCTATTTGTAGCCATCTGCCCTACTGTGGACAAGAGACACTTTTCATCAGAAAATGTCATGTCTAATAAAAGACAAAGATGAAGATGAAATCTCCGGTAGTTGCCTGTGGAGTATATAAGGTAGCAACGATATGTAAAATATAGACAGATAATTTAGATAACGTTTTAGACTATTTATTAATAATAATTATTAGTAATTGATGAGTGATTATGATGATGATGATGATGATGATTATGATTATTATTATTATTATTATGTTCAGATTACTTGCTGTTATAGTCACCTGATAAACAATATTTGCAAATCAATTTGTAAATTATTTATGAATGAAAATGTATTTCTGAATATAGTAGGCTATAAGAGTTGGACAGCACTGTGCACTATTTGCAGTGTACTAAATGTTATATTACACAATATTAGAACTAGCGGAATAACACTGATGAACTAGTATAATCTGAGGGTCTGAAATCCCAATTATTTTCCCTATTGTATGGTGTGATGTGTCCATACACTGCAATGTATTGCTCAGAACAATGGAAAAATGTCAACCATATTCAAATCTGGCATCCTGAAATGCCAGATTTGGAAATGCATCCTGGAAATTCATCAGATGAAGACACTGGCCGCCTGCTGTCATTCATGATGCAGCAGTTTGACGGGAGTGTTGAATACAAAACTCCACTGACCATGATTTCCCAAGAGGAGCATGGGATACATTTTGACTGAACTTTTGTACAAATTATAAACACAATAACAGACCAACATTCAAAACAGAGCCTTCCCCTAATTCCTTGACTTGAGATACAGTTAGTATGCATTGTAATTATTATCTGTATTTATACTGAGATGTTGGGATTATGGCGGATTAACATGATGAACTATAGTCAGGTTGATGAAACTCTTTTCATGACCCAATCGTGCGAAATAGTACGTGCTCCTGTAAAAAATGCATGATATATATCAGACCAACAACAAAATTATATGTAATGCCATTACATTCTGGAAAGACCATAAGTCAATTAATTGCATTCTCTGGCACTGACTCCAGGAAACATTTGCTGTTTTTGATTAAAACACTGCAGACTTTGGACTTAACAAAACAAAACAAACAACATACTTTTTGAGGCAAACCAACATTTTACAAAAGAAACTAACTAACATGTTCTTCAAAGAATAGAAGCTAAATAGAATTTAAGACTGCACAAACCAATGGTGTGTGCAGGCAAACATACATTTCAACCCTGTGTAGAGACATTCCATTGATAATATGGGTTGAACCTCTGCATGAAAGTTTAGATCAATCTGGAGAAACAGGAGGTGTAAACTAGAATGCAAATGAATGCATGGGAGTCTCTCTAGTCTCGTCTGACCATTGTTATCTCAAACTTTGCATTTGTTTAGTGACAGGGAACAAACCGAAACCCTGAAACCAGTGGGTTTTGCTCACCCAGATTACTGAATTCCTGTTTATATATATTTTATTAACTATGTTTTAAAAGTCTTGACTTATGCATTGTATATATTACTCTATATTGTGGGAAGTATTTGAAAACAATGAAACGGTTTAAAAACAGAAATATGTATGATCCACTATGTGTGTGTGTGTGTGTGTGTGTGTGCGTGTTGGGGGGGGGGGGCGGTTAGGGTATGCGGTTAAAACTTGTCTTTCTGGAAATGTGTTACCGTTACTCTGTTTCTCTTTCTCTTCCATGAGAATGCATGTGCAGTACATATTGTGTATTATTTGTATAGCCAACAGGTTTTGGGCTTCTATGCTTCTATACAGAAAACGTTAACCAATGCTCTGTAGAACATCTCCACCATTGTCACCTCCAAAATACAGCAGGTGACAGATTACTAATATGTCATTAAATTTCACCGCTTCAGAACATTTAGCAACCTGTGTATGTGTTCCGTGGTTTGTTTGCTATTCAAAAGACCCCTTATTACACCCTGGTCTGGACCTACTAAAATATGTCTGCACAAGGTCAGATGGTCCGCAGAGTGTGTGGAGGGGAAGGGTTTTTTCCTTGTGACTTCCATATGTGAGTGACATTGTGTTGCAGTGGCTTACAGTGTGACTGAGTTAAAATAATGTAGCAAACAACATCCGATTATCCTATCTTAGTTTAAATAATTTATACATGTAGCCTACTTGCTTTTATTCCAGCCTTTACAATATGTCAACGTTGTACAAAATGATATGTAAGTGCCACGCCTGACAACGTGTGAAAGGGGTGTGATTGCAGGTGTATCACCATGGCAATATAATGACGTCTTCTCCCTTGCTGTAATTGGAAGAAACCCCGTGGCGCCAACTGCAGCCTACCAGTCGGTTAAACTATGCCTCAAGGGCTACCTCTTTTCCCCGCGCTGAAATACTACTGGCTGAAATAGAAATGTAATGCTGTCAATAAAATGAAACAACGGCTCGTTATTGGACTGACAACATCCAGTCGAAACGCCCATTTAGCATGTCCGGTTGAACCTACGGTTGCTGCTCTTCTTGCCTCTCTGAACAATCTCTCAAATCAGATCAATTTTCTGGAGAAAATTTGGACATCAGTAGGTCAGGCGCGATAAGTATATTTTACTCCCCGCCCCCCACCCCCTTGTACGTTTATTCCATGTTTGATATGTATACTGCAGCCAGTCTCCGACAACTGTAGTGTTATATTGAGTAACGTTTGCGTTACATTCACACAAAAGGAGTGGCTCTTGTAGCAGTGCTGGCTAGCTTTAGCTTTGCAACTAACGGTACGGTACTGTGTTAGCTTGTGAAATGTGTACGCCAGGCGACATCTGCTTTCGTAGATAAGTTCAACATTGGAGGGTATTGGTTAACATCGCTTAAAGCAGTCTTGTGTTATAAACGGTTAAAGTGAACATCTGCTCTGCGAAGTCGTCGTAGAGCATCCTACGGTACTGTGCAGTGTAGTATCGGTGACAGAAGGGTGCAGAATGTATATTTTAATACTCAGCGGACTACATTATGGCCTAATGCATGTACATTAAATGCTTGGTACATTATTTCAATGCTAATTTAATATTTTTTTCCTGACCTATACAGGTTGGCACCCAGCTGCGGGGAACAGTGTTGCCGTGCGCAGTGCCCCTTTCAACACACATTGACATTGCTTGACTGTCACATTCCTGGACTTATTATTTTTCGGTGAATATTACAATACAGCATATAAACTATGGATAAAACTGAGCTAATTCAGAAGGCCAAATTGGCAGAGCAAGCCGAGCGCTACGACGATATGGCAGCATCTATGAAGCAGGTTACGGAGCAGGGTGGCGAGCTGTCAAACGAGGAGAGGAACCTGCTATCCGTCGCTTACAAAAATGTGGTCGGAGCTAGGCGGTCGGCATGGAGGGTCATTTCCAGCATCGGCCAGAAGACCGAGGGAAGCGATAAGAAGTTGCAGATGGTCACTGAATACAGGGAGAAGGTGGAATGTGAGCTCCGGGATATCTGCAACGACGTATTGGTAAATTGCTGTGATATGCCATTGTTAGAATTGTTAATATAGGCCTATTTGGCTAGCTTCGTACTGACTTCAGGGAAGATGTATTTTGAATCAGATCTGTGGTCCGTTTCAGCCTTCTTGTATTACATACAATTACGTTTTAATACTAGTATATCTTACTAAAATTACTTCGAGACAATGCCTTGGAGTCATAGAGTCTTTGATGATGGAGGCAATATTTCATCGCTACTCGCTATTTCATCGCTACCCTACTCTCATTTTCCTGTTGCGGTTTAGGGCCAGCGGTAGCGTTATCCACCCAACCACCATACTTTTTGAATAACGCGTTTTTCCTTTTAATGTGAATGAAATGTGTTTTTATAGCTGTGCCTGTAGCTAGTCCATTCAGTACGTGATATAAGAAGGAAGCATATTTTCATTACGATTTTTCTTTCTAAATGTTAAAATAGAATATTAATATTTTATTTTCTAATTACTTTGCATTATCTTTCTACAAAAATGGCTTGACATTTCAGTTGAACACTACAAAATAATAATTATCAATTGATGTCTCCCATGATTCTGGGAGCTGCTCTCCTATTAATATTAATTCTCAGGCAGAAGAGACGTTATTATGTAGTCATCCCACTGTTCCTTCCTCTTGGGAATATGTAAGTGGAACAATGACTTGAAACCTTGCGAGGGTGTGAAATGATAAGGTCACAATGACAATAGCTCCCACGTAAGGTGTGTCCACATGGGTGGGGGATTCAAAAGGGATTAGTAGCACAGGAAGAGATTCTCTATATCTCTAAGTGACTTGGAAGTCCTGTTGGATAAACAGGCAGGCCCATTTGTCACCTTGATGTTGTAAACATATCTGTAGTTCATTTGAAATGCAGAAGTCAAGATATTCGCTATATCCTAGTTCAACCACTATAAAGCTACTTATCAAAACCAGCATCACTATAATTAAACGGGTGATATTTAAGAAATATGCCTACTAACATAGTTACAGTGGCCAGGTGTAGCTTACACATGCTTGGTCCTGTACAGCAGAACTGAGATTTAGATTTTATTTTTTAATTTAACCAGTCTTGATAATGTATTGAATAGATTTTAGTGCAAGCTGTTGGATAGATACCTTATTTCAGTTTGTGTGTGTGTGTGTGTGTATGTGTATATATATTGTTTTGATTGCACATTCTGATTGCTACTGTGAAGGCAGGTTGTTCTGTTTTTTTTTTTTTTATCTTATTTCCTGTCTGAATATCTGAGGAGACATTGTGTTATGGAGCAGTGCATGTTCCTGACTCAGCATATAGCGTGTTAGCTGAGGGCGTGTCAGTCGCACCTTGTGTCTGAACATGTCTGCTCAACTCTGCATGCATCCAGGAAACCACAAGTGAGTGCAAGAGACCAGAGTCATATTTGTAGTAGTACGCCCTGTAGCTTCCGTACTACACAGACTAAAATGCGCTAAAGCTGACGGACACCTTGGTTAGCAAAGACTGTTGACGGAAGGAATGGCCAGGCTGGAAAGTGCTTTGCATCCATCTAGGATGTGATGTCAGGCTCCTAGGCCAGACAGGCTGGCACCGACCGGCCAGCTCTAGCAGCTCCAAGCTGTGTGCTTCTTTTTAGAGTGTAGCGTTGAAGGTTAGAGAGGACATGCATGTTGGAAAAAACATGCACGTGCAAATGCAAACTGCGTTTAAAAAATTAGATCCTGAACATCGTGCTTTTTGTCTGAAGGGTCAATTCTTACATTTTAATTGCCTGACTTTAATAATATATATAGTCCATTCTACAGTCGTTTTTTATATATATATATATATATGCGCATATATATATATATATATATATATATATATATATATATGCGCATATATATATATATA
>JAODUH010092404.1:0-29566 GCA_027564835.1 Typhlichthys subterraneus | reverse complement strand
AATGAATAAATCCTTTATTGTAATTTGCACACAAATGCATATTAGAAGACACTGTAACATGAACATTTCATAAAATACAGCAAGACATAAAAAAAGTAAATTATCATACAGGTCATGTACTATTACTCAGAGAGTTCTGTGGGTATTTAAACCTCATATGGTAACACATGATCACATTTTCTCTGCTAGGTATTTGCAGCCTCCTCTGCTGGTTTCCAGTGTACAGGGTTTGAAATCAATTCCATTCTACTGGCCTTTTGCAGGGTCAAGGCTCGTTACACAGGGATCCCGGCCAGCCAGGTGACATTTGTTAACAAGGACTTCTGGAAGGTACAGTATAGCAGAAGTATGAAGGATGCTATGTATTAAAAATAATACTAATAATAATAATAATAATAATAATAATAATCAACAATCACTTTATTAAAAATACATGTTCATTTGAATTTACCAGTTCTTAATTTTTCTCTATTTTAACAGTATAAAATATAACATTTAAAATAATGCTTAAATAAAATTAAAATTGATTATTTGTTGTTTTCTTTTTCTCATAGACCGATCTATCGAAATTCAACAACTTGACGGTGTTCCTTGCTCCAGGAGTGGTGAGTTTTCTTCTTATCTAGATGTTTTCTTTTTGTCCAACAATAAATAAAATCAGCATTATACTGCAGTTATTGAGTGAGACAGTATTTGATTTGTAACTTGGTGACCATGGTGATGGCTGATGTGGCCTCCTCTGATTGGCCAACAGATGGAGGTGCTGGGTAGGAAGTTGCTGAAAGAGCTTCCTGTTGATGCCCGTGTTGTTGCCTGTCGCTACCCATTCCCCCATTGGCCCCATCAGTCATCTGTGGGCACTGGTCTTGACCAGACCTGGGTTTATGACATCAACACTGTACGCTCAACCATGGCAAATGTATAGATCATAGTGTTCTTATCTGGAAAATACAATTTGTGGAAGCAACTATTACTAATAATAAGCAATTGTTACTAATAGTAAAGCTATAGCATAAAGGTTTTAATTAAGTTAAGTTAATCAACTTAATTAAGTGCATACAGTATACAAGTATGGTGTATATCGTTTTTAATTTATTGATTTGACCTAATCCAGATGAGGATAGAGGATATTGTAATTTGATAAATGCACCATGAAACATGCTTTTGAGGTTCAGGAGAAATCTTAAAATAAGCAAGATGGATGCTGCTATTGACATTACTCTGCCTCATGAATTGACATATCAAGTGAACCTTAAATATTTTATTCAATATTTTATTGAAAATTACAACAGAACTATGCACTGCCTCTGCACAATATGACTGTGGCTGCCTCAGAAACAGACAATGGCAAATCTGTCTACAGTTATGTTGCCAACAAAGCTTTTACTGCCCACACTGCCCACATGGCTTCAGACTGCATACTGCCCTTTTGTGCAATTCAATGTAATGTGACTGTATCATCTTTTAAGTGCATTTCTGTATAATTCAGCTAACTAAATCTAAATGTATAAATCTGAAAATGGATACTGAGAAAATTGTTAGGGTTCTTCATTTACTTTGGTTTAATTCAATGTCCAGACTTTACAGAGTTAATACAATGTTCAATTGCTAAAATACAAATTAGTAACCCAACCTGAAATAAGAATAAAGCATTTGGACAAGGTATTATTTGTTCAGTTTGGCCATTTAGCCATTTGGGCAAAGGTAAATATGGGCTGCTGATATAAGCATGTATCTTTTTTTCTTTTCTTTTAGTATCCCTTACTGTGCTAGTGTTCATGTGTGATCAATTTCACATGTCCTGCTGGTCAGTGGAGACAGGGAGGGTTTGATCAGTTGAACCCAATTTCTGTACAGTTCAGAATAATTAGCATTAGGCTACATAAATTGACTTCTCCTAAATGGTAAATGTAGACAATATATGCATCCTCTAAACAGACTATTACATTTCTTACAGAAACCCAGAATTCTGTAAAAAATGTATTTCAATGTGTTCTTGACGCCTTTCAAGATCACTATTAGAAACCTATTTGACCCATTATACATCCTGTATGAGACAATCATTGACGGTTTATCAGATACTGTGTGTTCACCACCTGGGGGAGCTCCACATTGAGAAAATAACAATGCTGCGCTCCTGAACAGAATACATATTTTTGGGGGATCCTCTGCAACTGAGGAATTGAAATGACGTGCTAAATCCTTTTCTACAACCACAATCACAGACGATGGTGAAGCAAACTGTAATTTCCTTGACCATGGGAAATAATAATTATTACAATATCATCATGGCATAATGCTATAATATGTACAATTTCGTGTTCAAAATAAATAGCAGATATTGGCCGAGTAATTTGTACTATAGCCTATGTAGATTAGCATCATTATGAGGTAGTCGGTGGTCGGTACTTCACATTCAAAATAGGAATTAAATATAGTTTTGTCTTATGTAATCTTTGATTACCACCTGCAACACTAAATCTCGCGTATGGCGCATCCCAATCTTAACAGATACGATACTGCCGATCAGACGTGTGTGTCCACCTCCACCAGACCTCATATACACAGTCACTTTGCACAGTGACGTCAGGGAGAAGGAGGCAGACAAAATCGTGCGTGCCCAGTATAAAGTAACTCAGACAGCCGCACCGCCTGCATTCACTGTACTGAACGCAAAGCTAACTCACCTTTATGGAAATACTGCGGAATATCGGACCCCAACCGACCAACAGTAACAATATGTGTGAGTCGACGCAAAGGTCCAGCGAACCCCGGAGAAAAAGAATGGATGACCGCAATGCTCCATCAGAGATGGCTAGAATAATCACAGACCCTGCCACAGGGAAATGCTACTGTCGTGGAAAAGTTTTGGGAAAGGTTAGCATTTGAGTATAAATATTTGCCGTCTTAGCTGAGCAATATTTGGATTTAAGATGCACGAAGATACAGTACGCTAATTATTTGGTCTTCTTTTCAGGGAGGATTTGCTAAATGCTATGAGATGACAGATCTCTCCACGAGCAGAGTTTACGCAGCGAAAATCATTCCCCACACGCGTGTCTCCAAGCCTCACCAACGCGAGAAGGTAATTCCGCGCTTCTCCAGTGCTTGTGCACGCTTGTGCCGGTCTCATAGCAGGGCAGATATAATAATGCTGTTCTTAATCATATTGCTTGTTACATCTTACAGATTGACAGGGAAATTGAGCTCCATAGAGCGCTTCATCATAAACATATAGTCCACTTTTATCACCATTTTGAGGACAAGGAAAACATATATATTCTTCTGGAATTCTGCAATAGGAAAGTAAGTATTGCTAATTTGATTTGTGGAACATATTAATTCACTGTCTGTTATAATGTATTGCACCCTTTAATTAAGTAATGTAAAACGGCATTGCACCTAAAATCATCTGACTACCATATTCTGTAGGAATAAGCCAGTTGTGTGGATTTGCAAGACAACCAATTTACATACATCATTTAGCAAATGCTCAATTTAACTGGTTCCTAAACTAATCTTTTTATTCACAGTCCTTAGCCCATATCTTGAAGGCACGCAAAGTCCTCACAGAGCCAGAGGTTCGTTATTACCTCCGACAGATTGTGTCGGGGCTTAAGTACCTACACGAACAAGAGATCTTGCACAGAGACCTCAAATTGGGTAAGAAAATTTATCTTTTTTGCAATATGAGACAAAGTCTTCTATTCACTAAACCACAAACAAACTGGTCTCCCTCCAATCTTCTCTCTTGTGTCCAAGTTCAATGATAAATACGGCTATTTAAGAGGTATTTAGCCTTCAAGCTGGTGTTAAAAGATCAGTGCTTCACACCTCATACCCTTCCTCCCTCAGGTAACTTCTTTGTGAATGAATCCATGGAGCTCAAAGTTGGGGACTTTGGTCTGGCTGCCAAGCTGGAGCCAGAGGGAAACAGGAGGAAGACGATCTGTGGCACTCCAAACTACCTGTCCCCCGAGGTGCTCAACAAGCAGGGCCATGGCTGTGAGTCTGACATCTGGGCCCTAGGATGTGTCATGTGAGTATAGTCTGACTTTGCATTCAGTTCCTTTGTTTCTGAAAAATGTACGTCTCAGCAAAATGTCTCCCGAACCAGAACTTAACAAGGGAAAGGCATTTGACATTTTATAAAGTGTACATTTTAAGGGGAATTTATGGGATAGGTAAAAATGACTGTATGTGATGTTTTGTGCAATTGAAACATAAAATCCAATCAATGAAGTCTTCATAAAAGCTAATCATATCAACCTTGCATCTAGTACTGCTATGGAGTCCCATGAAGCTCAACCCTTTATGTGCTGTTCCTCTCTCCTAGGTACACTATGCTGTTGGGCAGACCCCCGTTTGAGACCACCAACCTGAAAGAGACGTACAGGTGCATCCGAGAAGCGCGCTACACCCTCCCCTCCTCCCTGAGTCCCCAGGCCAAGCAGCTCATCTCCAGCCTGCTGGCCAAAGCCCCCGAGGACAGACCCCACCTGGACCACATTCTGAGGCACGACTTCTTCACACAGGTGAGGCAGCCTGCATTTTTAGTCTCTGGTGAACAGTCTGTCAAACCACCTCTCTCTCTCTCTCTCTCTCTCTCTCTCTCTCTCTCTCTCTCTCTCTCTCTCTCTCTCTCCTTGTCGTTCTGCCTAAATGTCACTGTGTGGGAGTTCCTTCAAGCAAGCTAACACACTAACCCATTTTTCTATCTACAGGGCTTCAGTCCAGAGCGTCTGGCTCCAAGTTGTTGCCATTCCGCACCAGACTTCCACGTCTCAAGCCCTGCCAAAAACTTTTTCAAAAAAGCTGCGGCCGCTCTTTTTGGCGGGAAGAGAGACAAGGTCAAATACTACGAGACACTGAGTGAGTGTCCAACTGTCACTTGTGTAGCGCGGCTCTCGCTTATCGGTGCCTATTTAAATTTCCGCTGCTCATTGAGTGAACGGTTCTCTTATCGCATGCGGTGGTTTTTGTCTCCGATAGATAAGTTAACCAAAGAGGAAGAAGAGATCTACAAATTACAGCATGACCTGAAGAGGACGGTGATTAGCCAACAGAGCAAACAGCTTGCAGAGGTAAGGGCTTTCAGCTTCCTATGTACTAACATATGACAAGTAAAGGTGTCCAATCTCGGCAGCAAGTTATAGACTGAAGCTGAGCTGAGCACTTCTCTCACTATAACTGCAGATGTGTATATCAGGTAGACTTATGCAGCTGTAGACTAGCAACAGTCAGTGGGGGTGAGTGATGAGTCATACCAGTGCTGCACAGAATGTGATAACAAGCTTTTTTATTTTTTTCAAAGAAAACCAATTATTTTCAGCTCATATACCCCCTTATGGTATATCCATGAGGTACAGCTGAGTCATAGACGGCGAATGGGTTTAAGTTTGCATTTTTAAATGTTCTCTTCCTCCAATTTAGGATGGAAGGCCATTTCCTCCATCTACAGAAAGGACTATCACCCCGGCAACGCAGACCCAGTCCCCGACAACGCGAGACACCATTCGTCTGATTGTCAGGGGCAGTCTGGGAAGCTGTAGTAGCAGCAGCGAATGTAAGTTCTCAAGCTTCAGTTTACGCCAGTGCTTCAATGAATCGTTTTACAGATAAAATACTTGTCTGTCACATGGCTGTGAATACAAACCAACTGACCTTTACCCTTGTTTCCAATACATGTAGGTTTGGAGGACAACACTACAGGAAGCGTGGCTGAGACTGTTGCTACCGTATTCAGAGGATGTCTAGAGAATATGCCCAAATGTGAGTCTACCATCCCTCTATTGGTCTGACGTTTCAATTAGGAAACATAATGCACGTGATACAAAATTGGTAATTGATCAAATTGAATTGATATATCACGGTCAATTCCTTATAACCACTAACAGCATTGACAATTACAGATTACACTTTTATTAATTGAAGCCCCACCCTCAACAAACACGCACACACACACCGAAAGCATCCTTTGACCAACCGTTTAAAAAAACTGACATAACACAGCTATTGTGCATTCTGAGCATGGACCTCTGTGTTCCCGTCTTTCAGCCAATGACATTCCTGAGGGCTCTGAGAGCTGTACCCTCCAGTGGGTGACTAAGTGGGTGGACTACTCCAACAAGTATGGCTTTGGCTACCAGCTGTCCGATCATACTGTGGGCGTTCTCTTCAACAATGGCACCCATATGACTCTTCTACCCGACAGAAAGTACGTACCTTTTCAAACTCATATATTGTGGTCAGGCAGCTGGGGATTTATTGCATGGTCACTCTGTTGCTATGACAGTGATATGTTTATTTATGTAGATTTTTTTCCCCATAATTAGGTTTTAAAAATACCTTTTTAGTAGGAACCGGTAATAGCTCTTCAAGCTATTTACGGTGTTACAACAGCAGGATTTGTTCAGTGTTTGCTATACAAAATGTTCCTAACAAGAATAAAAAAATAATAAATAGGAACATACAAGCATATATCGAAACATGAACAAAGCTCACGCGCACACACACACACATACACACACACACACACACACACACACACACACACACAATAGAGCATAGACTTGACATTTTGAAATGTACTGTACTGTGCATGTTGTACATAATGTACTTGGATGCATTTGTGAGGAAAAAGCACCTGTTTCGGCCCTTGACTCAATAAAACATGCTATACAAGGGACACACAAGATTTGCCTGTTTAATTTCAATCGAGACCGATGACAATACTAACAAAAAACAATAGCAAAAGAAATATATTTTTATAGTAACATTTCATGAGATCTTTTTACATTTGGAGTCGGTGGGAAATGATTTCCTCAGTGGAGTCTTATCTATTTCCTTTTCTCTGTCCCTCTTCTGTCTACCCAGGACCATCCATTACTATGCAGAGTTGGGCCAGCGCACTGTGTTTCCTACATGTGAGGTTCCTGAACACTTTGTGGGCCAAGTAACAATTCTACAATACTTTTCCAACTACATGGAGGAAAACCTGATGGATGTGAGTTATCTTATCTTTTTATACTGCATTTTATTTGCCCATTTGTTTCCCAGTCCTCTATTCCATACGTAATTTTTCTGTGTTTTTTGTGTTGTTTTAGCTCACAAGAGAAAAGAAGTCAATTTGTAGCCTCATGTTTTTTGTTTTCTTTCTATTTTGTCTGCACAGGGTGGGGATCTGGTTAGTATGACAGACACACACATGCCCAGACTGTATCTTCTGCAGTGGCTCAAATCCGACCGCGCCCTATTGATGCTATTCAACGACGGCACCTTCCAGGTAAACTCACTAGTTGAAGACAGCGAATCAAATCAAACATAACATCACATCGCATTACGGCATTAATGGTTTGTGCTATTTTACATGTACTGACATGCAAATCAATTTCTCCTCTCCAAAAGGTCAACTTCTACCACGACCACACCAAGATCATACTGTGCTGCCAGAGGGAGGAATACCTATTGACCTATATCAACGAGGACCGCCTCTCCACCACCTTCAAGCTGAGCTCCCTGCTGACGTCTGGCTGCCCCACAGACCTGCGTGAGCGCATGGAATACTCCCTCAACATGCTGCTGCAGAGAGCCAGCTGAACACGGAGTAACGGAGGAGCCTTTTTCTTGATCCCTTCCGTCCCACTATTCCGTCAACCGAGAAGCGGAAAGCACGGCGTGTTTTGTTAATGGACCTGGGCGAGGGGTGGGGTGGGGTGGTGCTTGTGGTGGGGGAGGGGGGAGATTGTGACTTGCCCATCGGCACTGCGCCTTCATGACTCAGCACGGGTGCAGGTGAACAAGCAGGCACGGATTGGAGGATAAGGAGAGCGTGTGAGAGCACAAGGACGTTGTCCTAGAAAGTGGCGATACGCATGTTGAGCACAGGAGAAGTGGGATTTAACATGTTCGTTTGTGTGTGCGTGTGTTTGTTGGGACTATCAACGTGGGTGCGTAGGTGAATCCTAAAGATGGGAAGGAAAGCGAAGGGAATGCTGGGCAGGCACCAGCAGGTTTGTCCTTAAGGTTTCTTGCAGTTTGCGTAATGTAGTTAAGCACTGAAACATTGTAAATTATGTATAATTTGCACACAGCCATCTCTGCAGTGCAGAGGAAAAGGAAGTATGTGTTTGTGTGAGCTTGAAGGTTGGGGCAGGTGGTGAAATCACATCAAATCCTTCAAACTGTGAACAATTCTCGAAATGGACCAATGAGCTCAGTTCACTGGGCTGGGAAGAAGGAATATGAGGGACAATGACTGCATTGGACATGCAGTACTACAGATCTACCAAGGATCCATCCAAGAGCCATCATCACCTGTACAGATTTTGTTGCCGTAAATAACTTATTGTGTACAAAGTGCTGTATTTATTTATTTAATAATAAAAACAATTTTCTAAAATAATAGTTTGTTTTTATTATGAATTTGAATATTTGAGTCCATTGTCAAATATGCTTCATTTCAGGAACATAATGCTCTGTTAAACTGGAGGTTCATTTTAAATTGTTCCACTGCATGCTATTATGTAACATGGTGATAAAAGTGGCTTTATAAACCTCTCAACTGAAAAACTACCAAAGACAGAAACACATAAAAGCACACCATAAATTGCATAAATTCCAATATGCAGACAGACAAGACATAATACAACATTTCAAATATTCTTTCACCTTGAATGGCTCTCACCATGGAAACAAGATCGTCAACTTAGTTTGTAGTCAATGAAGGTTATGTGGGAGACACTTGGCATCGCTTCTGTCTAAACACCTGCAAGCGAAAGACTTCATCTTGAAGAACATTATGTGATCAGATGTGGGCATGTACATTACATTAATTCAGCTATCCACTGTTATTAATTACCACCCTCTCATATTGCCCTCTCTCAACCCCCCTCTCAGTACACACTACAATAATGTTATGTGTACCTGATAAGACAATGCATGTTTACTGACATGTCATTTGGAAATAATCATCTGTAGAAACAAATGCTTTTGTCTGACAGGCCCAAGTGGACTGCAAACACAATATCCACTATTGTACTGAGATATTTAATAATCTCAGTGATACTGCCTAGTTAAGTACAGGTTGATTTATGTAATCTGCACTCAATTGCATTGCAGCTGTAGCATTCAGAAGCCATACCATGCTATCTTCCGGTTATTATATACTATGTTGACTATAGGCCTACTGTATGAGAAGCCTTGAGGTCTGAACAAGTTTAGCTCAATATACGTATAAGATTGAAGAAGAATGAAAAAATATATAGTATTCCTATATATATATATATGCATGTAGAGGATATCATCTACATGCAAAATAATGAGTCAGTGAAGCCTTGAAAGTTGCAATTGATGTACATATAGCATCCAAATAAAAAATGATTTTGCACTCCGGGGATTACAGTGCCTTTGCATATCAAATGTCAGCGCCCCACCTCCTACTAGACAGACTAAAACAGATGGAGAGGGAGTAGAGATGACTACTGTATGCTCAAACCACTGCTGTGACAGTATGCCACATATTCATAAAGAAGACTTAGATAAGTGGAGCCAGTTACATATTTCTTAACAGATAGTTGTATGTATGTATGTATGTATTTACGCAAATGCTGTCTTGTGCATAAGTGTGTGTGACTATGTGCGTAAGCATGGGTTTTCCTGCCCATATGCTTGAATTTCTTTTCAAATATTTCTCTCCATATTTTAAAGTGACTCATTATGAGAAAATGAAGGTGTGACGCCAAAGCCTCCTGCTGCGAATTCTGTAATTTTCCTACAATCAAGCTTAGGTGTACTCCAGTCTCTATGCCTGGCTGAAAATAGAACACATCCAGTTCCTAGCAACTACAGAACCATTCATATCACACAGGGTAGGTGGCAGCGGGAAAAAATGTGGGCAATATGGCAGGTTCACTTGGTTACCACGGTGACATCATCGCTACAGGATCCTCCACTTACTTACCATCGTCAATGTGACGTATTCTGTTTCCACAATGTGTGGTTTCCTCCTCATGCCCATAGTCAGATGGGATCCCCCGGAGAGGAATGCTGTACACTAAAAAGGATTGACGGACGACAACAGACACTGAATTGAAAAACATTTGTCGGTCAGGTAGTGCCTTTAGGTGCCAGTGAAATGTTTACCAGATTAGGTCACAATCAGAATGACCAATATTTGGCAGGGATTTTGAAACACAGGTGTTGTCAAACGATTGGACAACCTTCATCTAAAAGGCACTTAATTTCTTAATCGCCAGCTGAACTACCAGCCTGGAAGCGCATCGGTTGAAGGTTCTGTAACTAGTTGATCAGTAGACTGATATTTTTACTTAAAAATATAAATAATAATTGTCCCTTTTGGATTGGATTAGTAAAACCAACAACTGGAGCATCATATTTGAATTAGCGTCATAATTGAATTACAACAATGTAGGTCATCTGCTATATACTGCCTACGTCAAAGCCAACATGTGTTCTGGATGGGCAGCAGGGTAATTATTATATTCCAGACTGACCTGAGGAATTGCCTTAAAAGCACTTAGCCATATCTTTTCATAGTAATGGGCTATCTTTTTTTATATGGCATACACTGGCACAATGTCAATTGAGAATTGGATTGTAGAAATGGGCCATTATCCCAGTAGTTTGCTGATATCTCTGGATAACTGAAGAAGCATTAATTCCAGTTCTTTCATCACAATAAACAAAACAATGATGTACAATGTTTTCATTTTTTGTTAACTTACCAAATCAAATCTTATGAGCATATGGGTACAGGTATGCAAAAAAATAAGCTCTGCCACACAGTACATGGCAAACATTACAGAAAATCTACCTGACATAAATGCAAGGCACCAACTGAGACATACTGTATGTCGTTTTCACAGTTCTGCCTCATAAACTACAGGAATTTTGTTTAACATGCCTGTTGACCACAGTGTTGTCTGTGAGGGTAGCTACATGTGTTAAGGAAGCCATTTCCATGTGCAAAGTGCACAGTGCCCTGTCTTGTGGAGGGGAGGGGAGGGGAGGCTTCAAAGCAACATTTAATTCCTGTGACTCACAGCTGAGATTTAGAGACCAAACTAATTCCCTCCACACTCTCACATTTGATTTTAGCTTTGCTGTGTGTTGCTTGCAAAACAATGTGATAAATAATTATAACATTATTTGCCCTGTCAACAGATTGTGTTTACATATTTAGTAAATTCTAAGCACATTATGTTGCACTCCTAATGAGGACAATAGGCTTGGGCACAATGGAAACTCCTGTGATTATGTGGGCATGAGGAAATGTCAGTTTCCTTCTACAGCGGATGTAATGGTGACCTGTAAAACATGTTGAACCACAAAATATAACTGAAGCTCACAGATGCAGGCTATGGGCTAGCCAAGTGGAATGTCATCCATTTTGTGGTATTCCAGCATCATTTGAAAAGGACAGGCTTATGCCGGGCGGACGGTGTGTGGATGCCGTCTGCTTTTTAAAGAGGAGATTCCGCAAGGCCAACAGCTAAATCACAGATGACACTTCACAGAGCTGGCATTTCACATACGCACAGACACGCACGTGCACACAATTTCAAAGGAATTGAAAAGTCACTACAAATGATGCCTTAGGGTTTAGTAACAAAGGAAGCTAAAGTCCGTCAGTGATAAACAGTACTTCATGAGACAAAACCATAAATACATTTCGGCAAGCTTCAAAGAGCCCATTTTGTAACAAGTTCTATACAGTAATTAAACAGTAGTGTGTACATGTGAAATGTTGGCCACTGGGTTAGTTGGGAACTGGGACCTAATAGACAAAGCCATTGTTACATTAAGCTTTCTTTTATTGAATGGCATGTTTCTTCTGAACACGTTCAAAGTTTTGCTGTATCTCATGGGCATGGTACATAATGCTTGATGATGTATAGAAAAACCAATGCTGATTGATACACATACAGAGAAGCAATATTGTGGGCCTTGATGCGTAGTTGCTTACAATACCACGTTTTACTCCAAATTTATTTATACAGCAAAAATGTGTACTACATGATTTGTGCTTTAAAAAATAAAGATGCCAATATGAGAAAGGAAATTGCATGCCCTTGTCACAAGCTGTGAAAGTAAAAATCAAAGCATTCACAGTGTGACAGAAAATGTGTCAGCTCAAAAATGGGCCATTTCATTCTGCACAGCCGGAACTGCGTTTTCTGTCTGAATCAATGTCCCAGAGAGTAGGACAGCATTTCAGACATTTTGAGTGTATATATTTTATTATTGCCACGTCACAGCATTACCTGGAGAAGAACAGTATTTACTTTTCAATAGAACATTTTGTGAAAATGTCCACCATTGTGTTTTGTTTCCTCTAGCCAACACATTATTCATATTAAATGCTATACTTTATGTTGCTGCACAATAGTTTGGCATAGCATTTACATTATGTTTTGAATGTTTTAGCTAAATATTTTTCTAGATGTACAGTATTTCTGCCCACCACTAAAGCAATGTGTGCATCAGCACTGTTGGTGTGTTTCATAGAAAAATAAATGTGACTGCTTGTGTGCATAACAACACGAGCAAGATGGAGAATGTGTGGCACTGTGAGAGAGCTCTGCGACAAAGCACGAGGCTAGCGCGCTCAATGGAAACACTTCCGGAAGATTTCGTCATCTTGACAGCACCACCAATGAATCAATCAAGGCATCAAGTCTGATAATAGGCCGGCAGTCTCCACTTATTCGTGTACTGAGCTGAGTAGGAGACGCACTACTGTTTCCATGGCAACCTGGTTTTTCATCCGTGCCCTCTCATGCAAAGGCACGATTCATTGGCTGTTCTCAGTGAGTCAGTGGTATTGCGTGATCACTTCCTCGACAGAGCATCTTTTCAAATAATCTTAAAGGATTATTTTCTCATAATATGCAGCCTGTATTCATCATGACACACAATATGAAATTGGATGTTATTACTTTTATTATGAAATTAAGAATACATCGTTTAGATCTCCTGTGAATTCAAAATGGTTATTTATTGGACCTTTCTTTTTAAAGTTAGCATTGCACTGCTATTCTACCCTATACAAAATTAAAGGTTCTGGATCTGCTGACTATTTCACATTGTGGTGTCAGCATGGTTATGTCAATATACCAGATAGTTCACACAGTTTAGAATATTGTGAGACACTTTCTAGCTAAAATAGTATACAAGTATACTATTTACTATACAGTATATGTTACTAATATAGAGTTTTGTTATCCGAATTACTATAATATATTGTTCATACTTATTCCCACAAAGCACATCTTAGCTGTCCTTCCATGCTGAGTTGCACGCCAAACTATTGCCCTCAGATCCATTTCTTTTCGCTGAGATTATAGTCTGGAAACCCTGTTTGCATTAACATTCGCACAGCTACCCTGCTGGCGGTCCAATCAGGATGGGTTAGTGAGATGAGGTTGAAGTCAAGAATGTTTTGAAATGGTGGTAGATCTAGACGAGGCTTCCAAACAGTTGTAGCAACGCTAATTGGTTCAGCGCTGTCCAATAGTTTAAATAATAACCAGAGGTCTATGCCAAATATAGAAGGTAACGACTGCGAACACTTCCCAATGGAATCACCACTTTGTGAATATGGTGTGGTTACACTAGGCTAAGAGATGTAGGGCCATATGTGCCCATGTTAACGACGGCAGGCGTAAAAGCTATCGCAACCAGACTGCAAACTGAGCATGCTGTGCCATCGCAATTAACATTGTATGTACTCAACTTATAGCTTGGCACTGCCATCTAAACTTGCCGTTAACATGGCCTTATCCATAACTTGCGGCCCCCGAAAGCAATGGAACATCAGAATCAGAATAAGAAAACAAGTTTAACAATCATGAAGAAGACCTATTAATTTATCTACTTGTCTTTATTTACCGTATCATCAAACCTAGGTATAACAACGGTGTAATGCTACCCCAAAATAATAATGTTTGGGTGACTATAAAATGTAAATGAAAGAAGTGGAATAAACATTTGTTTTAAAGCACACAAGCAATCAAATCCACCAGCATGTCTCTCCATGGCCTGTGTCTTTGTCTTGCTCGGATGACTGTTGCTGTTGCTTGCTTCCCTGAAACGCGTTAACTGATTACACCTGCTTTTCAGAGGCAAAGAATTTTCACCGCAAAACCGACTTGCGCTTTGCATCGCAGTTTTCATACATTCAACGGAATAGAATAGATAATCACTCTCTCCTTATCTTCTCCCATTTGTTTGCGTGACACGCCCAATCACCCCTCGACCCTCCCATGAATGCATATGCATGAATAGGAAAAGCTCAACTTGCGATCCTGTGCTCTTTCAGCAGGCAGAATAGCGTTTTAGACATGTACGTCCTGTTCCTACATACAATGCCATGTTTTTACCCTGCAAAGTGCGACAAAATTACGCCTAAAATGGCCGCTAACACGTTAGTAGTACACAAGGCTCATAGCCTACAAATACAAAATACACAGTATATTTCTTACAATGGTTACTTCCTTGTCTGTCTCTCAGTGTCTATATTGTCAATTAACAACATATTATAAACTGTAGCAATAACAATCCCCCCTATTTAGTGTTGTAACAGTGCAAGATGCCACAGCACACAGTAAGCACATCAGTCATGTCGTGCATCTTTAGTAATCCTTCCCTTACAAACTGTGACGTCACAGCTGTGGCAGAACAATGGCTGTTTTTATTATTTGTGTATTTCTCAGAGGAGGTGAACAGGCATACATCCTACTGGATATCCTCTGTTTGGCCTGGTGGATGAGAAAGGAACTATAACACAGAGAGTTTAGACTGTATAGGGAGAAAAGGTGGGGGAGATTCTCTTGTCACAATGGGATAATGATATCGGCAGATACAGTAGGTGCCCTTGACATCACACCACCTGACAGTTGACCCATATAAAGCTGTGGGAAAGTCAATTTACCTCTGTGCCCTATAACCAGTGGCTAGTAGGAATATAGAGCAGACACAACAGTCCACCGTTACAGTAAATCAGCTGTCTGTCTGGAGAGTACTTTATTTTGATGTACAAGGTACTGTATGTGAACTGTCTCTCTTCCTGCACTTTTCAGAGGGCAGAGAATCATTTTGAATGTGTCCGAGTAGCAACATGTTTACAGCTATACGGGCGTGGTTTTCCAATCAGCGTCGTCTTTATAGCTATATACGGGCGTGGTGTGCCGACCATGGTGCCGACAACGAAAACGACCAGATGGTTCATCCAATCAACTGCCGAGTACTTTTTTGAAAGTAACTGCCATTCACAAACAGTTTCAATGTACAGCTCCCCAGATGGACTTGTGACAACAATTCCTCTGGCATGTCAGGTTACCTAACTCCCTATCCCATAAAAACTGATCCCGGTGGTTGGTCACACCTTGCATGGCAGCAATCACCATCGGCAAAATACTGTAAAGTGCATTTTTATTAAAGCGCTATATAAATGTAGTCTATTTAACATTTAACACTTCCGTTACCATTACACCCGTATAAGGACTGGTTTATCCGCAGGGTAAATGAGGCTACCTTTCGTGCCAAGGTGAAGTATCATAATCGAATGTCTTCTTCAGCTGTGTAACAGTAAACCCCTTGTGTCTGATACCCTCATACACAACGACAGATTGATGTACAGACAAACACAATTACTCACCAGCAGACCACAGTGACTGTCTATGAGTGACGTTTGTGTACATTGTGTGTGTCTGTGTGTGTGTGTGCGTGCGTGTGCATGTGAGCAGGTGTGTAAATGTGTTAGCTACTCATTTTCCTGCGGACCCTCCTCATGAATTGACTCATAATTTCAAAACACATTTGATATGTCACGACTCACGTGAGGCTAAACCGTTAGCTGCTGTCTGCCTGTGTTATGGTGTTTGAATACATGTCCTTGTAAAACGACCTAGAGTGCTTTGAAAGAAATGCTCCCCTTCAAAGGCAAAAAAATGTGTTATTCGTGCTATAAAATACCTCTACTGTTAGGCTTTTGGCTATATGCAAGCCCAGACTTGAACACATTATCCTTTCATAAGGTATCTCATTCTTGGTGTGCTTGGCAACTCCAGTGAATTCCTGTATAGTTAGTTACCTTCCTTCTTCCACTCAGTAAAGAATTTTGTTTGTTTTCTTGGTGTTTCTTACGCTGACGATCCATTGTCCAACCCCAAGGCTAGCTACTGATAAATAAATGAAGTAGCCTATGTGTTTCAATACAAAAGGTAAAAAATGAGCACCCACACTTGCACACGTACACACCCTGTACACTACAGTACACAGAACAACAGGAAATGATGAGCGGAACACTATAATTATACACACAATTATTTTTAGATGGCAATGGAAGGTATTGTTTTCCTGCTTGTGTTATATTTCTAGATTAGCATTTGAGATCCTAAACCGTAAAATAGCTATGGATCAATGGGACAGACAAATTGAGGAATCCATCAGTCACACTGCACAAAGGAAGAAATTGAAATGAAAAGTGTTTCTATATTGTGCCCTTATATTTTTCTGTCTCTTTTTACGTCTCTTTGGCTGACAGACTGGCACGCGCACAAAAACACATATGTTTTGAATATGCAGAAAGTTTTGAACATGAATATATTACCTATTAAAGTCCAGGGGTTAATACATTAATTACATTTAATGTATTTATAATTTACTTTCCCCAAAGAGAAGAGTAGGCAATATCATGCCTATATGTGTTGAAAAATATGAAATAGACCTATATGCCTGTTGTTGAAAATCCTTACTGCATTACATTCCATATACTATATTTTGAAGTGTAGTGTGCCAGGGTTCCTTTATTTAATGTTTTCCATTAATTTAATTTAAGGTATATTCAGTTAAGCTAAGCTAAATGCTAAGTTAAGATAAATGCTAAGCTAATACACAATCCTCACATTTTGCTAGCTTCTCTGTGCATGTTGAAACAATAATCTAATACTTCCACACAGTCCTAGCTCCGTAAATAGTAACATAAACAAAGTGGCAAACACCGCTCATATCAACATAGCTGTAGTGCTACGTTTTGCTTCACAATGCATTTTTATGTGTGAGGCAGCGCCGTGGAGGACGCGGAGAGATACTGTTTCTATTTGAGCTTGAAGTTAGCAAGAATGACTGACCCTGCCTTTAAATAAATAGACAGTTTCACCCTACATTAAAGACACAAATTATTCAATAAGAATTCACCAGAATGCATAAAATTAAGTGTTAGATTGTCTCTAGGGGGAAGAACCCTAGACCCCCTGCATTACTGTATATGTCCACAATGTTCAAAAGAAATCTACTTCCATCTTTGTTGATTGTTTATTTCTTTAATCTGCGTGGAGTAGTGGGGGTTTATTAGGTTGGGGTTGTGCTTTGTCTGTCGGCTAATGTTTAATTTAATTTTGTCTCCTGTCGGGTTGACACCCATAACAGTGTTTATTAAATGCCGAGCAAGGCTCGTTCACATATCCTTGGTTTGTGTGTTACTTGTCGTCTGTGCCTGCACTCACTGCCTGCAACACATTACAATTTAATATGTGGCTAAAGCTTAGTCTATATTACTGTAGGCTAATGCTAATGCTAATGTGTAATTACCCTGTTCCCTCTCCGCTGATCATTTATCAATTAAAAACAACAAGGGTTCATTGCTGTCACATTACTGTAATTATCCACTCAAATGTATAGCATACATACATACTGTACATACATCTTTACCATAAATACTTATGAGGAAAGTGGCCCTTGCACAGTACAAAACATGTTGAATTTTGTTTGACCACATAAACACCGATAGTAAATGACTGTGTGTGTGTGTGTGTGTGTGTGTGTGTGTGTAAGGAGTGTTTGTTGACCTTTGTTGAATAAAAGGGAAAAGAGTTGGCTTGAGGAGGGGAGGGTCAAGGGCAGGAATGACGACTCAATGATGCAGAAAGCTCACAGCAGGACTTCCTGTTTCATGCTATCAGCAACCACTTGTCAGTCCTGGGGATCTCTGGGGCCAATTAGCTTCTACACACAAACCAGGCAGATTGCTGTTGTGTGGGTATGTGTGTGTATGTGTGGGTATGTGTGGGTATGTGTGGGTATGTGTGTGCATGTGCGTGAGAGAGAGAGAGAGAGAGAGAGAAAGAGAGAGAGAGAGAGAGACTGACAATAGACAATATAAAGTACAAATTTTACTCTGCATGATACTGCTAAACAGAAGTCATGCCCTGCCATTCCGCAGTTCCATGAGGGAGTATGTGATTTGATTTACACTGCACTTGGTCTGCATGGCCTTCTTAGTCGGACTGCTCAAGCTGTGATGCTCACTGCTTATAGGTAAATACAACCAAATGCCAAGAGAGCTGCAATTTGCTTGCCAAATTCTACAGCCTAGTAAGACATATTTTTAGCTTAGTTTGAGTCTGAATGTTCCTCATTAGGGTTTTTCTTGGCTCAAATAAGGTGGAGGCAGATCATGTGATGTCGTGCACACATGTATAGTATGTGCATGTGTAGGCTCAAGCAAAGATATTATACAAGCAACATATTTTAGGACTTATAATTATATAATTGAAGAAAACGGCAAAACATGTAAAAGCAAATTTGACGGATGTGGCTGCCTCGTGATTCTCTACGCAGGAGAACCCTAATATTAACCCAAATGGTATTTCTTGGTCTTAGAATGTCGGGCCAGAGTGCCAATATCTGCAGTTCCTTGAGTACTTAATGCTAGCTGCAAAAGGGAGTCAATCCCCATAGACTACCATGCTAAAATGTCCAACTTTACAGCAAAAAAGAAACAAAAACAAAAATTAAAAAAAAAAAAATAAAAAAAAAAAATAAAAAAAAAAAACGTTTTTGGTCCCTATAGCTAGTTTTCTCATTCATGATTATCAGTTGTAACAGGTAAGGCATACATTTACAACTTATCTTATGGATAGTAGGTAGTTAGTTAGGCAAAGAGGTCCACACTAGAGCCAGCAAAGCTCAAGCTTCAAGCCCGTTAGAAAACCCATGGGTGACGTCACGGAGGGATTGTCCCATAATTTATAGTTTATGGTGTGTTTGTGTACTTGGGCCAAATGTATGCCTTGGATTCACATCCTAACAGACTGGTGGTGTGACATGCTTCTTCTTCTCAACTGACGGAGTTGATGAGGATTGGCGGTAAAAGATGAATTCTGCTCAAGTGTGTATATATATATATATATATATATATATATATATATATATACAGTAAGGCAATTGAAAATAGCATTGAGTATGATTCTGTATCACAGGCAAAGCGATTCTGCAGCTGTAGAATTGGGGGAGTGGGCGAGGGTTCACACCTTTCCTTCCAACAGGATATGGGTGGCTATCTAAGCACTGGGCTTCCTGTGACCTAAATTAACACCAGAGCTCTTTTCCTGTCAGCCTGTTTCCTGGGTTAATGAGCCACTGTGAGGTATTTAGACCACAGTTGAAACAAGAAATTAGTCCCATTCTAGTGTAGTGTCAATGCATGTGAAATGTAAAGGCTATTTCTTCTTTACATGATTTTCCCCACTGCATTTTACCTTATCTGTTGGTGTATGTATCAATAACCTGTATCATTATCATTTTCTCACTCACTCAGACGCACAGCGTTTCTTCTCTTACCAGTGGTATTTGCTTAATTTCCTGCTCACCAGGAAGCAGAGAGCAAGGTTAGAGGGTTGGGAGGGCTTGATGGATCTGGTAATTTCAGTCCATTGTCTCTGCTTTCCTCGACAGGTGCACTCAGGCCTCTGCCAGAATAACAAAAACAGTAGTGTGTTATCTGTGTTCCCGCAAATGGCTAGAGGAGATCTTGTTGGGATATGGTTCTGAGGGTTGTGGCTTTGGGTGGATGCTAATCAGTGTTGTGTTTTGGATGTCCGGGATTTAATCATTGATGTTCATACTACTGATTGAGTTTGTTTTGGCGTTAAAATCAATTATGTACAAACAAACAAAGAGAGAATAGGCTAAATGAAATGCTAAATTGTCAAGCAAGTTGTGAAATTGTATTATTGCAAATAATATAATGATTTAAGATATGGGTTTGGCATCTTGCTAAAGGGTGATTGGTTGCCCTAACACTAACATATCCTGCCCCTAATACAAATCTAATGCACATATTATTTTTTATATGAAAAAAGGGAGCCATATTTAATCTCTTGAGTGTTTCAGATCTAACACAGAGCAGCCTTTCTGAAAATTCAAGGACATAATCCTTCAAGTTCTTTCCAAGACACCGTTTATCATTGAATATTTCCTTGATCTCTTTTTTTCTTACAAACTTAATGTACAGTATGAATATTACTAAGAGTGGAGTGTCTTCATTCATATGACTGTATTAGAAATGTACACACATTAATGTATGTACTGTCAAAGGTTATTGTGTTAGATTGTGTTCACATGAAAAGCTAAGCAGAGCATGTCAAAATATCAGTCAAATATTATACAGTTTGAATTCAAACTCACTCAATTTCACCTTCTTGTAAACAAGGTTTATGCTCTGGTGAGCATAAACTCTGGTCCATGTGGTGGTGCATTGTTTGTTACTAATAGGTGCTCATATAAACTGCCACACCCAATTTTCTTCTGTATAATACTCTTGCTGCAGAAATGTCCAGGCATATTCCATGGAATAATAAAACCACATTCCAAAGTGATCTCAAAGCCTACAGTATACTGTATGTATAAGCTTTCGATTGTTGTGACTACATCCAATACTAAATGCATAGTGAATGAAATTGGAGATTGGCCAAATGCTTCAGGTCACATGGCATAAACGTCTAAAAAAAAAATCGAAATGATTAAATAACTAAACACTACAGAGCTGTCAGATACACCTTACTTTGAACAGGGCATTCGTGTGCACGGAACTCAAAATTACATTTATCTCAACCTTTACACAACTTTAACACAACTTTGAATGGTCACTTCAGCTGTGAGATTGGCCATGAGAGTTGAACATCCATGTTTGCATTCTTCCTTTTGGATCCTGAAAGTAAATACACCTTGAACAGGGTTGCTTACCCTGAAGGCTGCATGCATATGACTGGGTGTCTGATGTGTGCTAGCCCCTAATACCTCTGTGCTGTCATAGTTACAATGTGAAATGGCCTTGTTGTAGCACTCCCAATGCTTTGTGGTAATACAATGGCTTTGATGTGGCTCCGACTGATTCTATCAGAGTTTCAACTTTGCACTCAACAGGAAATGTTAAAAGAGAGGGGTTAAAAGAATATAGGGCTTAAAGACATTACTCTGTTTATGCTAAGGTAGGCTATACCTTTATTAATCCCCATGGGAAAACGAGTACTCTCCATTTCTCTTCAGAGAAGTACAGTGCCTGGGGAATTTTTTGTTTTTTCTGACTGAGCTCCCAGTTGTAACAAGAAGATTAGCTGCAAACCTATACAAACCTACAGTCAACTGATACTAGACAGGTATGCCTAATAGGCTAGCACAGACATAGGATACATGTTTATACAAGTGTCAACATGCTGAAAAACTAATTGAGGAAAGGAGAAGTTTGGCGGTTTTCTGGAATAAAACGGATAACAACAGCATAAGTGCAGTACAACGACGAAACCTTTTAATATGTGTTTACATATACAGTATATGTTATAATATAAACCATCATAATAAGAATATCATATATAATGAGCTATATAGAAAAACTCAGTCTGGATGTAATATGAAAAACTGCTGGAAAACAACAGTTGATGTCCTTCCTTAATCTGTCTATTCTTCATTTACAGAGATAAAATATACAGTATCTGTGATGTACAGTATTATTGGCAATAACAATGGTATACATAATATCACCCCGCAGACACACTGTATTTTGGTGAAGCTCTAAATGATTACATGAGAGGAGAGAAAGTGAGACAGGTAAACAAGTGATATGACGGACATAGGGCAACATAGGAAACTAAAGGCAGAACATAGAGAAAGACAGACTAATAATGTAAGTGGTGGAAAGGCACTCTTTCATCTTTCAGGCTTGGTGCATTATCACATCCCTCATATTTTGAAAAGCTTTTACAGACAGAACCCTATATCAGATTAACGCTCTTCAGTGGACAAGTGGCACAGGTTATATTTGTCAGCTCTAAATTTGGTCTGTTTGTGCTTATTTCTGGAGATGTAACAAACTGCTCACACTTACCCCATTATGGACCCAATTTTTTGGGAGATGTTGTATTTATAGACAGTAAGTGGCCATAAGTGTGAGCATGCCTGAGTTAGTGTTTTTCAAAATGTTTGCCATTCGTCAGAGGCACGATTGGTCATTGAATGCTGAATCATGGCAACAGTCTTTACTTGCAAAAACCTTGCTATACAGTAGCTTCTACAAGCTGATTTGCAATGACATAGTACATCTGGCTACTGTATTTACTGGATCAAATATATTTTTCTTTTTTCATTGTTTTACAAAAATGACAAACAAATATATTCAAATTTGTATACAAATAAAAACCCGAAAACATTTTGATATGGCCAAAACCAATCTAATATGCCAGGTCTAAGAAAGGCCAATGAGAATTTAATAATCCAAATTACAGGTCTCTCTAAACAAATCCTGATGCTTCAGCAACTGCATTATTTTAGTCGACAGTGACGGTAATTAGCATATTCTGCTCCACCTAAGATTTGAATGTCTCTGAAACAACCCTGTGGGTTATAAAGACAGGTTGTCAGAGTACAGAGGCTCTCTGACAATTTCACTGAATTGGTAAAGGTTTCCCAAATACTGGCAATTAGATATAGAGGGGGATTAACATAATTACAAATCACATTAGGCACAGGTTTGTGCTGTGCTTATATGGGTTACTTTTTATATTCTTTATATGTTGTATTTTGTTGTGTTCTTCGTTTTTTGCCTTGTCATCATATGTTGTATGTTGTGCCATGCGATTCTAGGTTGTGTCCTGAAGCTCTGATCGAGACGGACACCGAGACAGGCTGCATTTGAGTTTTAATGAAATGTGTCAGCGCTGACTGCTCTCAGGGACACTGCTGAGATCACACCCACAGAGAGGAAGAGACGGGCTGAGGAAAGTGAAGAAAGAGAGAGCGATAAAGAGGCTGTGATTATTGACGTGAAAGCGTTGTGTGTGTGGGTGTGTGTGTGGGTGTGCATGTTGTATAATTACACGTTGATGGATCGAACCTACCTCCATGCTGCTGTGCTCCCCTCCAGAGCTTTCAGAGTGAGGCAGACAGCCTCACAGCTCAGACCGACTAGGAATGAACAGAATACTAATGCAGACTTGAGCTAGTCAACAGCAGGGAGAGCTGAAATGAAGGGAGAGAACAGCAGTGCGAGGTGTGGGCAGAGGTTAGGGGAAACAAAGGGCAGAGACATTTTCAGAGGAAATTAAACAACAATAGCGTCTAACATCTTTCTATGGAATAAAACAATGTTTGATATTAGAATATATGAACATAACCTGTTCATTTAATATATTAGCAGGTTAGTAGGGCTGAGCTATTACAGTATAGCTATGGGTTAGGGTTAAGATAATGTCCCTTGTCATGCACACATACCAGAGCAGTAATTCATTATTCCATGTTGCAATAATGAGCAATGTTTCAGCTACAATCTTTGCATACTTCACTGATGGCTGGTTTTTGTTTCACATTGAATCCATTCATTCCTGTCATGCTTATGTTGGTAAAGCATGACATTGTCCTCGAGTCAGGTGCAGCCTTTCCATTCCTGATGTTCCACCCTGAGACAGAGATGACATTTAACACCTTTTACTTACTGGCGGTATTTCAGTTTTTGTTATTTCATTTCTTGGGATAGTTAATTTGGGTTGCTTGCCTATGGCCTTTGCCTTTAACTTGTACGATGGCTACTTCCGGTATCACTGTCTCTCTGTGTTGTATCTCTCTAAGATGTATTATGCAACCACAAGAGAAAAGTATTTTATTGCAAGACTTTTCCCAGGTCCACCTGAAGCTTTGATATGGAAATGAATGTCTTGCAAGGGGCTTCAAATCTTCAATTACTCATGTTTGAAAAACAAGATAATATTTATGACAAAGCTCTCTTTTGTTTTAATTTAATCTTTATATAAAGCACTTTAAGATAAAAGCTTTGATCACATTAAAGGTACACCCCTGGAAAGCCCATAAATGGCAGCCCCAGCTGTGAGTTTCAAACCAAAGCAACAATGTTTTTGTAATGCAGACTCCAACCACAAGGGACATTCCGTTCACATGTGTACGGTTATTGCATAATACACAGGCTTTCGCACTCGAAGGCTAGCAGTGGAACTATAGCATAAAGAAATTGTGTTTCTGACACATTAGCTATCAACCTCTCCATCATCATGAAGACTCTCACTTGTCCAAGCTGCCACTTCTATTCATATCATCAGGTCTTTTGAGGACGACAGGATGTACTTAATAATCAACAGCCTCCTCTGTATACCTCATCAAGGCTGTTGTTACCATGACAAAATCGAATCACTGAAGTAAGTCACACAGTGTGAGAATGCGTTTCAGAGGCGCACATACAACACTGGGCTCAACCTTCCCCAGTATCCATGGTGACGCAGACGTATACGTAGCCGTTAATACTTGTGCTCACCTTTGTCAGCCCGAGCCTTCTCTACTGTGAGTCACAGTATGTGCTGGTGCAATGTAGCGTCAAATGTTTCTTCGCCAAATATGTGTTTCCTCTCAGTTCAGAAGATACGGCCGCCCGGTGCGGGTGGTGACTGTTTAGAGACTATCAAGATACAAACACGCAGATGGTTTCAAGATGGACGTTCACAAATGGATGTTGTTAAAACGGCAAAGGAAGATGATGATACGAGTTGGAAGTGAGACCCAGGTACCATCTGTCACGGCACTGTCTCTCTCTCTCTCTATGTGGGGCACACACATACACATACAACAGCTACAGTATCATGTCCGACCAACAAGTGACGCCAATCCACCCAGTTATTTGACACGCTGGGGTAACACCACCCACTCATATCCACACACACTCACACAAACACACACAAAAAAGCATTAACATGCATGCGTCCACAAACTTAATCACGTGTTCGTCAGAAACTTGGCCTGTCATCTCCAGATGGAGTGACATGTAATTACAACCAAACAATCCTTAATCCTCTTCTTCTGCTCTTCTGCTCCTGTCTTGCTAATGTCTTTCTCTGTTCACAGAAGTCTTGATAGCAATTAGCGCTACAGTAAAATAGCATGTTATGCACCTGGTTACATTGTAAAACCACTGGATGACATCACCAGATTTTCATCATTAATTTGGCTCTGTAGCTGTTCTATATGCAGTATGTTTTCCAGACACTTTTATTGAATCAAGATCCCATCAACTAAGTGTTGACATATCCTACATTACAGCAACATCAGAGCTATAGCAGCAAAACTTTTTATTAAGGTGCAAGTATAATATTGATTGAGCATCACAAATCGTTCCATCTGAACTATTTGCATATATGTTATGACTTATGATTGAGAGTTTTCAGTGTGTTAGTTTAAGTGTGTATTATAGGCATGTTTTATACATCATTGTTTTATTACTGATGTAATGCATGATTCAGGTCTTTTTGTAGGCCTAGCATAGCCACGTACCGTGTACTGTAGATGTATGATGTTCACATTTTACTGAATTCTAAAGAAGTGACTGTAGCTTTAAGCAAATGTGATGTAATGCTTTGCCTTTTGCCATGTTTATGAACTTCACATCTGAACACTACACTGTTCTTGAACAACAAAACCAATTCTGCTGTTTTTTTTTTGTTTTTTTTTAAATAGCTTGAACAAACAAGAATAGATGATGACTAAGAGAGGTAGACTGGAGAGAATTGAGCAGCTCTACACTGTGAAGACAGAAAAAATAGCTATGCTGCAGTGCTGCACATTTCAGACCTCCTCTCTCTATGAATAGCTAATTGCCTGTTGGTAATTCAGATACTCCTGATGACTCAATGCAGTCCCAGCACTCCGGATGCTCAGTTGGCCATGAATGTTCAATCTGCATATTGACAGTTAATGAGCTTAACTTCAACACCTACTGAGTCACAAACATAAATGATTGACACCACCTTACAAGGCCCTCTCATTTGAAACAGCACCTGCTGCTCCTAATTGTGGTAAACCATAAACAGGATATGGAACGCACTTGACCAAAGCATGCTCGAGTGCATCACAACTATATTGTAATGTGATTATGTTGCAAAACACACAATGTGTTAATTTAACCAATTAAAACGGAAACCATATATGTGCTTAATTGTTACTGTATCATGACACTGTATCATGCGAGAAACTAGTTGTGCATATAATGCACATTTATCTACATTCTGATTATGGCATCATGGAAGGTGCAACAATCCTGCGCTGAACGCCGCTCACACACAGTGAGCATGATATACTGAAACTGAAATACATTTACACGAAAACACGTCTGTGATGTCATCTCACTGCATTGGCTTGAAACAGCTGCTGAGTGACGTGCGTCGAGGTTGAGTCAAAGCATTAGCCACGCTATTATTCCTGCACGCACTGCAAGACTTTTCCTGATACATGGACCGTGTTTATGTGTTTTGCCAAGGAAGGCCCCTGTATTCCCAGTATTGTTTGCTTTCCCAGCTGCACAGCACTGGGAGATTCAAAAACGCCCCTTCCTCTGCTCTTTGCTCTCTCTCTCTCTCTCTCTCTCTATGTATTAGCTCATTTATTTTCTGCTCTCTATCTCTCTCTCTATTTATCACCTCATTTATTTTCCTTTCAGTGGCATACAAAACATCCCTAGAAGAAAAGCCATTTCTGCCTTAAATAATTATTTACCACATGTTTGTTTACTTGGCTAACATTGAGAGAATGTCAAATATTGACAAACTGAATGAAATCATTCTCTGCCAGTTGTAAACAGCTTGACAGACAACAGCTACAGTATAGTCAAACAACTACAGTGTGTATTTGCTGGTATGAAAATGTTTTAGTGCTTCACAATGCACCCTGTAATTTCTCAGTGCAGACTTAGATATATTCTTTTAAATGTATCATAAATTGTAGGTGAGTCAGATATGTGCTCTGTTAAAGGTACACTTATACAATATGTGCCTGAAATACTGAAATAGTTGTGACAATAACGTTGTTGAATTGTTTGTTTGCGCCTTGCAAGCCGGTACTGGTATGCACATTATGTGTTAGCAGGTAAAGCACCACTACATTGCAAAGCTTTAAGAATGCAACTGGGCCTACCATCCATTCCAGTGCAGTTACTGTAAGTAGCCATGAAGCGCTAGTACTGTATGTGGACATCCCATCCATGTGACTCACATATACAGTACAATAGGACTACCTACCACTGTATGTTCAAGATGTAGCAGAACTGTTATTTATGTATTTTTGGCACTTAGTGACTTAGTGAAAAAACACCTCAGAAAGCTCACAACTTTCCCTATGGCATGAGTCCACCTGAACAACTGTCTGTTCTTGTTTGTGAGTTTTCTACCAACCTGCTCTCATCTACCACAGGTGTTGACGACTCAAAGCATATGACAAGTTGTGGCTTGCCATTAGGCAGACACGCACAGGTGTGTCGACACTACACCCTCACACATACCTGTCGAAGGCAGATTCATAGCGATATTCTCACCATACATGACCCAACACTGTGAAAGACCAAAATGTGTAGCGGTTGTGAAACATTGCTTTCTGACATGTTATTTGGCTACAATACAATATGAATAAGCTTTTGTGGTATAAGCTGTGGCTTCAGTGATATTGCAGTGGTATTTGGAAATGTGAGAGAATGATAGAAGGGTGGGCCAAGTTAAACTAAAACATTTAATTTGTGAACCAACATGTTTGCGCAGGGGCGTAACATTTATTCTAGCTTTATAAAGAAATCAGCTTGCTCTAAATGCCTATCTTGGCTCCACACGACTATGCCTGACCTAATGTTGGGTGTTGTACTGCAAGGAGAGCTTTCCTGGCTATCACCTCCAAACCTTGTGGGAGAGATTTCCTATTGCTGGGAGTCCTCACCAACCTGTGCTTCGGCATCCCAAAGATGATTCATTGAGCTTGCTTTCTCTCTAGCAGGTTGTGCTCTCCGTTCACACTACAAAAGCCGGCCGAAATGTTTCACTCCTCCTTCCCTTAGTCACAGAGGTGCCGCTTTTTCACGCTGACTCACTGGATCCACAGATGAAGCTGACCTATGTGGGTTGACGGTGCCCCCTGTGCCCAACTGGCGTTACTGCAACAATGAGTCGTCGACACAAAGGCTAATTTGAATAGAAGTGAAAGAGGTTCTTTCTGCAACATTGTCTCATATTCTTCTTCCCTCAAGATCAATAATGGGGTTTTCTGTTGCACAGCTTGTCAGTATGACCTAGAGTTACATAATTAATGTATTAAATGCATGAAAACAAGAAGGACTAATGCAGGTGTTCTCAAACTTTTCAGCTCGCGACCCCACAAAATAACAGTGCCAGAGACTCGCGACCCCCGCTATCCCCAGATGTGGTAGAAGAATAAAAGCCATGATATTATTTGATAGTATTTTAATATAGGCTAGTAGCAGAATACATCAAAGTAATGTATAAACTGTACTACTACTAACAATATATAATATTGTGACAACCTCCTCTGTGTCCTGGTGTAGGTGTGTGCTATTAATGTTTGTGTGGATTAGGGGTTCTTTGATATGGCCTAGCATGCAGCATAACACACACGCACACAGACCCAGACAGCACATGCATGAAGACTTACAGTAAAACTGTACCTTTAGTACAGAGGGTATCTTTTAGTTCTTATCTGTAAAGTACAAACAATCCATTATCCCTGCACACCAATGTCCGGACATCACCTATGAACTGACTATAGGCGAGGTTAGGCTAGGCAAGTAAGGGAAAGGTGGATCTATCAGTGCTGAGGCGTTGGGATTTAAGGCATCCTTCCTTAAAGGAAGCATATGGATGGACCAAGACAGGAACCAGCTCCTCCAGAGGGTGAAGCAAAGGGATGTGGAAAGGAAGCCAATAATTTTCCAGTTTCACACATCACCTTGTGAGATTTTGATGTGTGTCTTCTGTCAATGCAACGTTATTATAATTTAGACATATAATCTGATCAAACAAACGTAATGTGGTGTGATGTTTCACTGCTGTTTCACGTTCTGTTTAATAATTAGATTCTGTTTGCACTGTTTGGAAAACAGTCTAAGCGGAGGTGACATTGGACATCATAACAAAGGCAGATTGTATTACAGTTGATTTTTAGATTTCCAGTCTAGAGTCTCGGCAGTTGCATACTATTTTGTGTGGCTCTAACCGAAGATATAGAGAGACTCCTGATGGAATGACCATATGAGTTTTTTGTAACTGATAAATGTCTCTTGACCAGTGTTGGGCAGTCTTTAGTTACTAGTAACTAGTTACTGTAATGTTATTACTTTTTCCAGTAACTAGTAGTCCATCCATCCATCCATCCATCCATCCATCTTCTCCCGCTTATCCGGAGTCGGGTCGCGGGGGCAGCAGCTTCAGCAAGGGAC
>JAODUH010092393.1:0-14278 GCA_027564835.1 Typhlichthys subterraneus | reverse complement strand
GTCTCTCTCTCTCTCTCTCTCTCTCTCTCTCTCTCTCTCTCTCTCTCTCTCTCTCTCTCTCTCTCTCTCTCTTCACAACCAACACATTAACAAAAACAATAATAAGGTTCTGTTATCAGAGCAAACAGATGCTGAAGCTGCAGGGAAACTATATGTTGTCTCCAACTTATCACATCCCACACACAGCCTAAAGAACAACACCAACACTGTTTTAAAAGACTGGGGACCTTTTTGTCAATATTAAATGGGAAATAAACCCAGAGCATATCCTGTGTGCTATGAAACAGCGAGTCCAGGAACCCATAAGGTTCAAATGCATTGCACTTTGACACGTGTTTAGAGGACTAAAATAAATGTTCCTGTAAGACAACCATTGTGAGAGAGAGAGAGAACCTCGCAACCCACGCACAACCTGACAGTCACATACAAAGTCGACTTTACACGCTGTGCAGTTTCATCCTGTTCATTTCCTCACTCACAGAATACACACAAAACATATGGCGTTCATGTCGTCTTTATTATCATTTCATTCAAGGAAACAAATTGAAGGTCTACAAGAAAGCCTGTAACAATCTTAGCGTTGTTGGACTATACATACAAGTGCTGATTAAGTGTCTTATTTAATAATACAAATCTGCCAAACAGTATGTATATATAGCCTATCCCCAATTAGGCAATCAAGGCGATGCTAGAAACACTTTTATTAAGTGCATATAGGGCAGGCGCGGAGCCTCTGTCCTGTTCAGCAAAACCCCATCTATTCCGTCTGACATTGGCCATAATAAGCAGTCAGTCAGCATAATGTAACTGCCAACAGCATAAGCTACATCATGAGTTTTGGGTTTCAAAAAGAAACCAGCTTCACCCATCACTAGCCTACTGTATCCTATCTGCAGATGTGCCATCGTCCCCCGCAAAATATATACGGTCGCTAACTTATATATTTTAATAGCAAAAATAACATAATGCGTCTTACTTGCCGAGTTCTTCATATAGCTGGAATTCATCCGTAAAACGTGTACAGGTAGTCGTTGCCATTGTGTTCCTTCGATCAGTCCAAGCCCGAAATAGACGGTCTTGCAGCGGACAAGAGGACCCCAATCTCCGCCCACCTCAAACTCCTCGGAGTGTCTGCAGCCCAGCGCTGTTCCCTGCTCTGCAGGGGAGCTCTTAGATAGCCTACCGCAGGAGATGTGCTTGAACCTCTAGTGTGGTTTTCTGGTTAATCGTGTATGCTGTATAGGCAAATTGCCTATATTATGTTGGCATAGCCTATAAAAGGGTGATTCCTAGGTGTGCTTCCAATAATTTCAATTAAGAAAAATAACTTCATTATAGTTATTTTAAGTATTTTTATATTTGTATTTGTATTGTGTATTTCAGTTGCTTGCATGCTTAAAATGTGTTCTTTATTGCTAATACACAACAGTATACCTATCTATTTAAATTCTAAACAGGTGACATAACCAATTGTAGTTTTTAAATAGGGTAGGCTATTTTATGTATAGGCTATACATGCTGCTCCCGGGCTAGGCTATGTGTGTGTGTCCATTATGAAATCTCAGGTCTTAATTGAGTCTGTGCAATTTGGATTTTCGTAGAAATATCATATACACTGTAAAAAATAAACTGTTTATTTTATGTTTAAGAACTGGCAGCTGTGGTTGCCAGGATATTGCCATAATAAATACAGTAGAACTTGGCTGTGATGAAGCGGCCAAAATAAAACAACCCACACATCCAGGCTGAGATCACAGGGAGCAGTATGGCTGCACTGTAGACCTATAAGACTTTCATATATATATATATATATACACTGTATATACACTGTATATGGCAGAAGCGTAAAATATGGAATAAAATTCCAACCTTAACATAACTTCAACGGTAGGGTACTATCTTCCTTTGACTATAATATCAGATTAAATGCGGTACAACACCATATTAAAAATACAGTAGAACCACAGCATTTTGTGCGTTGACATTCTACCGTATTTCTTACAGTAAAGTTCCACAGCCACAGCTGCCTGTAATTTACTGTAAAATGTAGTTGATTTTTTACAGTCTAGTAGGCTAACATTTAGTGTACAACTCACACTAACATTATGCAGGTATAGGCTAATGGATGTTGAAGTAACAACAAATAAACCTGTTGAACCTTTTTGATAGACGGTAGCCTATCTACTATCTACTGTACTGTTGTGTCGATCAATAGGCTATTAGGTCTACCTTCCAGCCAGTATCTCAATCGAAGGATGGTTGAAAGGGGCTTTAAGTGGCTTCAAGATTGATTACATACCAGTGCACATCTATTCCTTGCACGGAAGAATGGAGATAACCCACAAACAGCCACACTCAGGTCATAGGTCATAGGCTAACATAGCCTCAATTTGTTTAGAAGAATTCTGACATTATCGAAAGTGTAGTAATTGAATCCTGAGAGCAGCAGAGAATTATACATCACACAAGAGCTTCTCTGTTCTTAGTAACGGTCCAGCTGCAGCCACCCATACATGTGAAGTGAGCTGGTGCTATAACAAAATCAAGGACAGTAGCCTACATTTAAACCCTCAGTGAATAGTCCAACATGCCTGGGAGGAAATCCAGGTCTTAACTGGCTCATCATTTGTCAGCATTCATAACCAAATAGGTCACTATAAAGTAATTCACTAAAATGTATTGTTTAAGGTCATGTTACTCTGTCAGCAACTATTTTGATTCATGAAGTGTTAGGTATCTTACAGACAGGTCTATGCATTGGTTCTCCAGGGTGTATGTATTCCAACAGAATGTTTATATGTAGACCAGGGGTGGGAAACCCCGGTCCTGGAGGGCCACTGCCCTGTATGTTGTAGATGTCTCCCTGCTCCAACACACCTGATTCATATGAGTGGGTCGTTATCAGGCTTCTAACAACACATTATGTTGAATCAGGTGTGTTGGAGCAGGGAGACATCTACAACATGCAGGACTGCAGCTCTCCAGGACCAGGGTTCTCCACCCCTGGTGTAGACTAATGTATACTATTTAAAACCTACAAGAAAACATCTGGCCTGGTCATCTAGTTGACCTTTATTCTACTTAGTCTAGTTGATTTCATGTGTAGTTTATTGTTTTAAGCAAACACACGTAACAAAGAAGGTAACAACAGAGGAGGTGAAACAAACACAATTCATACCAGTGTCCAGCCAACACCTCTAAAGAAAGGAGAGTACATGAGAGGATTCTCTGGACGTACAAAGTGGTTGAGTCACCTAAGAAAGCTATAACGACATTGCAAACAAAGAGGAGAAAAGAGACAGATTGCTAAATAATCACATAGTGGGATAAATTAAGAGGCAGGCACTCAATAGTTCAGCAAAACATTTTTTTAACAAACTGAAGAAAATTTACCTCCACACAAATCCATGACTAATCTTCACGACTTTCTTTGCAAAGATGTATTCTAAAATTCAAACATTGTTTTTTGCAAATAGCTGGCAAGTCATGTGTAACGGCGCGTGCCTCAAAACTGCACAGCGCTGGGAGGAATGTCAAACATGGAGGGGTCGAACTGCTGCCCTCTGAACGGTGAGCCTTCAGCATCCCAGCCTTTCTTTAGCATGTCATGCACCTTCTGTGAAGCAAGACAGATGGACATTTTAACACTCACACACACACACTTGTTCTTAATGAAATGTACAAAACATCAAAATCTACTACATATTAAAATGGAAAATACAAGTATTTGAAATGACCCTTGTAGTTGAAAGTTGTTGACATTCTAGGAGTACATGACATCCCTCGCCTGAGTGGCTTGCATTCATCTCTACCCCTCCCCCTATCTTCTACCCCGCCCACATGTTTATGGAGTGTTGTATTTCAAACACACACAAGGAGTTGCGGCAGGAATTTGGGGTACTGGGGGATACCATAACGCACCTGAAGAGTGGAACTAAGTATCCCTGGCCATGCTGCATGAACAGGCATTAGTCTTCGGGACCAGTCTAGTATTTAGACTAAGGACATTTTTCAGTGGATATCACCATTGTGTCTTTAGCCTAGCATTACTTTTAATCCTTACTAGGGCTGGCCCCAAATATTCGATTATTCAGGTATCGTTATTAGGGATTCGAGTATTCCCTTTTTTCACATTATGCATGCATGTTTTTCCATTAATCCCTACTGTCTCCATATAAACCCACATGTTGAAATGTAAATGCTGCCCTACACTGTGTCATCAACACAAAAGAAGAGCGCGAGGCTATTCATTCAACATACACTCATTGTACACTTATTGGCTAATACAGGAGGTATATGCTATAGTGTTTTTAATGGTGTTTTTGAGTAAGAGTATTCAAATACTCTTTCAGAAATACCATAAAGTATTCGAAACCTTTAAAATGGTATTTGGGACAGCCCTAGTGTGTGGATATCGCCATTGACTTGTGTCTTTAGCCTAGCATTACTTTTAATCCTTACGCAAAAAATTAGGCTTGTAAGAGTATAGCAGGATTCTCACCATCTCGTGACTCTGTGGCTTTCCCTGTAACTTCTGATGATAGTCAAAGGTCAGCCTGTCCAGGACTGCATGTTCCTCCTCATCAACAGACGCCATGGAGCGCTCACGGTTGATCTGGTTTATATCAATCTCTTTCTCTCCTTTCAGTACTGCGTTCCACCAAACCTCCCCACATTTGCTGAGTGATAGCTAGAAAGCAAATAAGGTAGATTTGCAACAGTGTTTCCTCTTTCATTGTGAATACTTTGTATATAGATTCACAGTCTCGAATGTATTGAGCCTAAAATGTTTAACAAAAGAGCCAGTTTACTGTCCATTATTCAAATCTAAAATGTAACAGTTAATTCAATAAAGAGATCATGTACTGATAGTCTTATTAGGCACAACATAGCGCCAATATGAAACAGTAGATGTGAACTAATAAAACTACAGGCTGGTTGGTGTGCCACATCTGTAAGCATGGCTTTTTTTCTTCTTCTCTAGACACAGATGCTTGCATGGTTGTTACTTTGAGGCATAACTTGTTAATGGTGCAATAGATGACATCATAAAAGCTGCTAAAAAGCATTTTAGCCAGTGTGGTTGTCGCCTCATCAGACTGTCCTGATCGCGTGAGCTTTCACTACGCTGCCAGTGTCAGTCTGAAACCCCTCAATTCAAAAGTGTCTGTCATAAAGGTGGTGCAAATACATTTAATTCACATCAAACTTCCTTACACACGATTGGACTACTTATCTCTATCTCACCCAATCAGAATGCTTATCAATAACAAAAAATGCCCCAAAAAATGTTTTACGCTAGATGTTATGATTTTAGGAAAAGCGTCAGCTGAATGCTGACAACAGTTTCTACCTGGTCAAAAACGCATAATATAAAATAAATAAAATTGGACCTTTCCAGATCTGAATATAACAAGGCTAGTCGAGCCATTCTATTATTTACACTGACCACTAGGGGTCAGTATAATTAACATTTTGGAAAAAAATAAAATTTGGTGTGCAGTGCAGCATTGGGGATTATATAACATTATATATGTGTTTTTATTTTTAATCTTAAATATTATTTTCCACATCTTACTGTTTACAGTAACTCATACAGTGACTGTGTAGACTGCTCAGAGACATGCATAGAAGACTACATATTCTCACTTTTTGCAGAAATTGTATGCAAAGTATAACATGAGTTGTTCACCCCTGATGTTTGTACCTCTATAATAATGACACTGTAATGTGTGTGTGTGTGTGTGTGTGTGTGTGTGTGTGTGGGTGTGTGTGGGTGTGTGTGGGTGTGTGTGGGTGGGTGTGTGCACTTACGACAATGCATCGGCCAGGTTCGAGACTCCACAGGGAGTTTTCAGTGTTGATCTTATGCGTGAACTCTCCCTCCATCAGCACGGTGTCTTCCATGGCCTCTCTGACAGACACACGTATGCTGCTGGTCTGCAAGCTAACAGACACCTGCCGACGGCAAGCCAGAAAAACAACAAATTCCATCGCACACAGTACTTAAGGAATAAACAGGCTTGAGGTTTGAGTGGCCTGCAAGTATGTGCAATTATATCCAAAAGGGGCAGGGCTGAGCATTTTTCCGTTAACACACATCACTGGGCATGTATGTGCATGTGTGTGTATTTTGTTTGTTTTACTTTGACATTTAAACATATACCCACACACTACATCTTCAGAGAAATATTGGGGGCAAAAAAAAAAAAAAAAAGATTGTTTTGTACCTGTCTACCCTTGACAACTGTTTTGGGGACAAACACACGGACTTCTACATCATTATAGTCTTGAGACCAGCTGTAGTTGTCTCTCACGGCTCCATTGTAACTGTCTGGGTTAGACTGAAACTGCTCTTGACTCCTTGAAGCAGGGAAACACAAAAGTAACATCTGTGATTTTGCAATCTTTGACATACATATGAGTTTGGCTATTGTTGTGATGTGTACGGATAACATATCAGAAGACTTAAAGGCACACATGGGTACTAACAATTTTGGTGGTGTGGTGCTGACAGCGTTGGCCTGTGCTCCCTGAGATGGCCGGGCAGAACTGCATTCTTGTGGCTCAGTGACTGGGGCTAGTGCAGGGGTTGCAGATGAAGCATCACCAGCAGAGGGGGAAATCTCGGCACGGACTGCTTCGACATTTTGTTGCGTCTCCTCCTGTTGTGGCTCAGAAATAACCTCCAGTTCTTCTGCCGAAGGAGCCGTTCTTATATGCTCTCTCTGCTGCCGCTCTGTAAGCTGACGATCTCTGTCTTGCTGGGCTACATTTTCAAATAACCTGAATGTCTGTAGAGGTAATACAAAGCAACAAAACAAATAGACTCAATAATCACGCTACAGACAAACCAAGACGTGTCTAACAGAGCTAGTATTAGTTTACAGATTTAAATATTCAATTACGGTACCGGTACCGATATACTGTATGGCTGACATAATTTACCTTCAGGACCATTTTCTCAGCTACACCAGGAGGGAAGCCCATCCGATCGTTGGCACTGGACAGGAGGCGGTAGAAGTCTGTTTTACGGTACAGAAAACCAAAATAGACCTGAAGGAAGTCCTGGATGTTTCCAACATGCTGCAATATTCCGAGCAAAGCGTTGTCATACATCTCTGACATTTCCAACGGAGACGCCATCGTGACAGTTAATGTTGTGATCTATCCAGTTAATATGAATGTATTACTAATGTCTAAGAATGCAATAATTATGTGATAGATTATGTGATAGATACAAACGTACTACATATACGCCAGGCAAATAACGTTGGTTTTGCACATCCGGTTGGTACAAGTAAATAATGGTCCGGTGGAGAACATACATTGAAAGACGTTCCGTGCATTAAAACATAAACAAAACGAAGAACATTTTATTTTTGAGTGTGTTTTAAAAAGGCACTACACACAGGTAGTAATAATAATAATAAAGGAATTTAAACAACCAATTAGTACTACCATTATGTTAATAACCCGTCTTGCTCTTGCCACTCATGGCATACAAACATGGCTGCGTCCTTGAGCAGCACTAGAAACATGATGTTGCTGGTAGGATAAGTGTCATTTAACCAGTTTTCTTGTTTATTTACACCAGAATGGTAATTAGTATATCATGCATGCATTTGTGTATTTAGCGCTGTTCCAATTATTTGTTGTATTTGATGTACTCATGCTAAATCAGTAGGAAACAACTATACGTTGCGCTACATGAACACTTTTCCCTTACAATATATACACGTATCCAGCATGTAATGTGCATTTGATATGTAACGTTTAACTCTTGAAGGACAACATGCAACAATGCAGGCTTTACTGAGGTGTCTCGTGTGTTCTCCCCAGGGAATTGCCAGAACTTCTATTTTAGGCTCAATCTTGGGAGCCAGAAGCCTTCACGTGTCTGCCGTGAACTGCAAGGTAACGATAATCGCACATTATATTATATTAAAGAAAAATAAAAGTCTCCATATAGCGGTTTCTCTTACACCCGGTCAATTATTTCCTTACAGAATAGAGCAGCTCGTATTCGAGTTGGGAAAGGAGACAGGCCTGTGACATATGAACAAGCTCTCAATCCACATTACATAGCCCATAGAAAGGGATGGCTGTCCCAGCACACAAGTGAGCTCCTTCACTACACGGCAAATCGTCAGCATTAGTGGCAAGGTAGAAACGTATTTCACAGCTAACCTTGTTATTTGTTCTGTTCTAGGTAACCTAAAAGGGGAAGAAGGTGCAGCTGAGCGAACTGTAGAAGATGTGTTTGTAAGACGGTTCCTCTTTGGAACATTTCATAGCTGCCTTGCCAATGAGATTGTGATCAAGAGGCGTGGCAATATGCTCATTGTGTGTGCGTTAATGCTACAGAAACTACCCCCTCAAAAGTTTTATTTTTTAATAGGTTACTCAGAATCTCTGCTTTCTCACTTCTACAAATGTCCTGTCAAATTAGAGATTCAGACCCTGCAGGATAAGGTGGTCTACCAGTACCGCTGATTAAACTGTTGTCTTTCTTTGTGATGGTGAGAAATATTTTATTTTTATGCGTGTATGAGATTGTCTGTCTGTCTTAAGATTGTCTGTCTGTCTTAAGATATACACTTGTACTTTAATTCAACCACTTTGCCTGTATGTTTTGTGGTCTTATTTTGTAGAAACTGACATTGTATTTTTCTTGAGACCGTCAGTGCCCTCCCTAAAATATTACTGTGACCGTTGATGTGACACAGTAATATTTGTGTCAGCCATTATCTTTCCATTAAATATTTTGTAAATACTAGAAGCAAGTTAGTGAGTTGTCTGAAAATGAATTTGGTGGCTTCGTTGTCCAGTTGTAGAAACTAACCTGAAATACTTTATATTTTTATTGAGTTTGTCACAGTTCACATTCACAGTTAAGGCATGAGGAAATGCCGGTGCAAAAAAAAAAAACTATAAAACTAAAGTTTTCCCCCCAAAAAGGTCACCATGTGAAATCCCCCTCTATAAATGATACATAAAAACAATCATTACTGTTGTCTCCTTTCAATTCAAAGGCAGTTGGTATTTGTACATTTAAATACCTTATTTAAAAGTCCACAGTATCAACAAGCCAGACAGCTATTAGCACTGTCCAACATAACTGGCATACAAAATAGCAATTCTATTTCAGACTAAATAGACAATCATTTGAGATAAATACTTACTTGCGATTCATTTACGGCATTTGCCACTCCACTGCAATCCACTGCTCTTATTTCCTGTTTGTGTTGTAGATGTAAATGTAGTAGAGATAATGACAGACTATTATAAAAAAGGAGTTTAACCAACATTGGCTTTGTACTGTTTAAAAAAAAATAATAATTATGCACACATATCCAAATGGTCAGACTTTCAAAATGAATACCTCAGAAAAGGGGCACTTCTCAACCGCATTAAAGTGCCCAATTAATCCAGCGATGGTTGTTTGAAACCCTGTATGAAAGTGCATACATTGTTTTTCAGCCCAGAAAAAAAAAGCATGCAAACATTTTACAGGAACAAAAGAAAAAATGTCAATGTCAGAAAAGCAAGTGTTATGACAGAGCAGTAAACTGGCATTTTATACTATGTGCTAGAGTCATTGGATGAAGACCATTAGTAAAATCAACATACAGTGCATATAAACATTTATTTATTTAAATTAACCTGATGTGTACCGGGTCAGGAGTTAACCCGAAATTGTGTTTTTACCATAAACACCGAAACCTTATTAAAAAGCGAATGGAGTCCTAAGTGATGTGCAGCTATAAAATGTATTTCTAGTACCTACTATCTTAATCACAACATATCAAAGTGCTTAGTGGTGAAAGGTGCCTTGCCCAGCAGGTTAGATGGTTGTCGGTCACAAACAGCCAATGGATTAGAGCTGCAGCCATAGCTCGCACAGTCCATGCAACCGCATTATCTCTTGAGATCCCGGCAGCTGCTACCTGCGCAGGACTGGAGCTTGATCAGACGTTGGTTCATGGTCTGCAGGACGTCTGGATCCACCTTCTTCACAATGTTTTCCAGCTGGTAGGGGTCTTTCTCCAGGTCGTACACCTCTACAAATGACTGCAGATAGACAGATATGAATAGTTCACTGACTTAAATCCTATTTACAATTAACAACGTTGTAACATTAGTAACTGCTTCTATCCAAGGCCACGTACAGTACAAGTAGTTTCGAGCAGTTAAGTAACAGGTCGGCTTGTGTCGGGGATTGAACCTGCAATTTTGAGCGACATGTCTGAGGCACATTTTTGACATTCATTTAAACTATTTAGACCATCCCATATACCTCGCTATCTGCAAACTCGCAATACTGTAGGTTGGTGCCTGCAAGGGTCCTGACACAGGCGTAGGTATTATTGTAGGCATCCTCACACACACAGTCAGGAAAACATTGCTAGAAAGTGATACAAATAAACAATTAGCATGTCAGATCTCCCCTTTACATGTCAAAACAAGAAATAAATGGTGGTTAAGTCTCTTAAATCACTGCATGATAGGGTTATCGAAAAGCACATCAAGTACTGGATTATCTGAGATGAACACTCACAGAGAGGCCAGGGCCGAGCTTGGGACACTCAGGGTCTGAAAGCACGTGTCCCTCTCCTGTGTATTCAACGAGGAAATAGGGCCGCGTCGTACCGTTGCGCAATGATGGGGCCTTTACGCAGGAAATATTTTTTACATATACATTAACATGGAGAGGGAAAAATGAATATAACTAAGAAAAAAAAAGAGGGAAAACATTAAACCAGCTCACCATTTGAGAGAGGAAAGATTGTCCGTCCATGTTGACATTGGACAGATTGACACCAGATATGTCCAGTATGGTTGGAGCCAGGTCAATATTCAATACCGGAGCCTGAAGGAATAATTCAACATTTTAACAAAACAGTTTAAATGTTAAAGATATTTAAAAGGGCCGAAACATTAGCAGTTCACCAGAATAAACTGGTGAACTTTGAGGTAGATCGCCTCTGTCTGGAATATATGTGTGCTAACTTGGGTGCCTTTTGGGGTAAATAACTTTTACCCCAGGAACTTTTGGTTTAGCACCACAAACAAACATTGGGAAGGCGTATCTGACTTAAATTATGTTTAATGACATTTATTCTTAAACAAGCATGACTGCTTCTCACCTGTAATGTCTGGTTTGGTTTAATACCAGGGCCTCGCACCAAGAGGGGGATTGAAATGTCAAATTCATATAACTGTCTCTTGTCAATAGGCAGAGAGAACTGTCCTAAAACGATAAAATAATTACAAATAAATATGGGCAAATACAACAACACAGATTAACTTTGATTGATAAACCAAATATCAAGTACACTCAAACCTGTGTGGTAGCCATTGTCTGAGGTGTAGAAAATGTAGGTATTATTGAGTTCTTTAATATTGTCCAGCTTCTTGACAAGGGCCTCCACCATGTCATCCACAGACAAGAGAGTCTGCCACCTGGAGGAACATATTCCAGCATTATGATCATGAAAATATACACCCTGAACCAATGTTTCTCAAAAAAAATGTGCCTAAAAATAATATACATCACTTTAATCTATGCCACAAGGGTACATTGTTTGTATAGATGTAAAACTATCAACAACAAACAAGCCTATTTACTATACTCTGGTTTAATAAATGCTTTAACTTTTCAAAATATGTATTTATTTTATCATGCTAGCTGTTTGCATTTGTGCGAAAGATATTTGCCAAGACATCAAAACCACATAAAATATCTATTCAGACTTTGCATATCACACATACTGTATGCAGTTCTATTAACAATCATTTTCACAATTTATAAGACCAAACTGATCTTAACTTTGGAGCAACTGCAGAATGACAGCATTTTTGTCCCAAGCCAACAAAGTGCTGCTATTGGTCAATAGAGCAGTGCATGTGAAATGTGGGCCTGTGCAGTCCATGGAGACGGTAATGTGATTAAGGGCTACATAAATAAACCTCACAACTTGATAGACTATTGACAGAGAAACACCCCTAAGCAGAGGGTCTCACAGGTAAATGTTTTCAGAGTAGATAGAAGATATACTGTAAATGACGGATGACCATGGTCCATAAGAGTAACACTCAATTCCTTGGTGCTGACTGGCTGAAAATACCGGGTAAGGCTTAAATCATAACATTTAGCAGAAGACTTTGGTCATTCTGACGACTGCAATGCAAGGATTGTCCCTGTAATGATTGATAATTTGCAGCTGCACCTCTTCCTGTAGGCATTGTCCAGGTAGTTGAGGGAGTCATTATTCATGGGGTTAACAGGTTGGCGCAGCAGCCAGTGTTTGTCCTGAAATACACAATAATATGCTGATAGAATCCCCTCTCACACGACTGGGGGTTACTCTGTGTGTAGGTGTGATTCTAGATTATTTCCAGCATGTTATATTGTGCCTACCTTCCCTGGTTTGTCAAAGCTACCATCCCGGGGGGCTTTAACATCACCAAATGCCTTCTGGTACTGAGGAGCTGCTGTCCACGGAGAGTGAGGGGCTGGGGGGCTCAACATGAGGAAAAACGGATGCTGAGGACTTCTGTTGTCCAGGTACTGTAGTGACTTGTTCAACTGGATGAAGAGGCGAAAGGTGAATGTTGGCTGTGACTAGCCCAGAATTTATTTCAGCCATTTTAGCAAGTGAGCATTTTTAGTGAATATGCAAATTTTTCCATTAATTACCATTGTAGGATGAATTATACATTTTATCATGGTAAAAGTGAGTTAAAAATGTTTTTATGTAGATAATGAAGGAGAACACAGATCATATTTAATAAGCATGAAAAAGTGCTGGTATGCAAAAAAACAACAACCTTGCAGAAGCATCAACATGTGCTGACAGGCTCATATTTGTCATTAATGATTAACATTTAGATCAATTTGCTTCAAAACATGAAGCCAGTTGAAATTAACAGTAAAAGTTTAATGTACTTTTTTATGTTCTGCAAACAAGGGAAAAGACACCCATAATCTTGTAAAATATTCTACAGTACATTATACCGGCAAATAAATAATTAAAGATTGCCACTCACTATCAGGTCGGTGAGGTAGTCCTTTTCATAATTGTCTCCGTGCTTTTCCTCTTTACCGTTGACTGACAGAGTGTAGTTGTAGTATTGGGAGTTTCCAACCTTCATACGTCATAGGTTGTGGCGGCATCATAGGTGGATGACAGAGTGAGTGAGCGGGAGTGCGAGCGAGCTCGTGATGTGTGTGTGTGTGTGTGTGTGTGTGTGTGTGTGTGTGTGTGTGTGTGTGTGTGTGTGTGTGTGTGTGTGTGTGTGTGCGTGCGTGCATCAGTGAATGCAGTACTCACCAGTGCATGCCATTGGTCCCAGCCAGGTGGTACGTGAGTGATATCTCCAGCTTCCTTCTTCCCATACTGATGGACAGACAGATGAAAGGTTGATTACTACTAAACACGCCACAGTTTGAGGTAAACTGCAAAGTATTAAAGGCAGGGTCATTATCCAGAACGCTTGCCAACTTCCAGCTCAAATCAAAACAATAACATTCTGCAGCGCCACCGCCTCACACATTGAAATGCATTGTGAAGCAAAGCATAGTACTACGGCTTTGTTGTTGTGAGCGGTGTTCGCCACTTTGTGTTCCTATTTACGGAGCCAGGGCTGTGTAGAAGTATCAGATTACTTTTTCAACATGCACAGATAATAGTAAGCTAGCGAAATGCATTGAGATATTTGGTGAATTTGACACAAAGTGTATTAGTTTACGATAAGCTTGCAGTAGCTGACTATACCCTTAAGTCTCCCAAAAGGTAAGACTCATTGCTGTGTGCGAACTCCCCTTGTGGTAGAAGCCAGCATTACAATAGAAACTCAGAGAGTGCATGTCACTTCCCTCTACATATAGCCATTCTCACAGCTGTAGTAGACTCCATTGCTTTAACCCCCTACCACTCCACCAACGCACCCTAAAATCTCTATCAGAAGAATAATTACACTAATACAGACGTCAAAAGCGTCCTTTTAAGTATTCATTACCTGGTGAACAAAATCCTTGATAATGTATTTAATTCAGTACAATCATAAATACGCATCCAGTTAGACCAAAAAGACACACACTAAACTATAAATCTACATGTACAGTGACAATGAACCTATCACCTAGTAGTTAGACTAACGAGACATTGTGTCACTGAGAGGAAACACGAGTGTGCGCATGTGTGTGTACCTGTTAGAGGTATCTTATAGGGGTGTATCGATCGTGCTGGCAGAACAGGCGTGTGTGTGTTGA
>JAODUH010092372.1:0-14280 GCA_027564835.1 Typhlichthys subterraneus | reverse complement strand
TTGGCAATGTCCTTGGCAGGCAACATAAATACATGTTTACACACACACACACACACACAGCCAGGAAATGTTGAATCATCTTTATAACATCAAGTTCATATCCAGTCATATTCCAGTGAAACCATCTGCAAAGATGTGTGTTTCCTAGCCAACAGATGAGGATCAATAATCTTTACTAAAGATAGGTCCCAATCTATATAAACAGGCTTGCTTTCAGTGGGGAGATAGTTCACTGACATGTAGATATTGTCACAAAGGGACACTTATTATGGATCATAATTATCTATAAACTACATTTTAATGTTTAAGGTGTACGGCATATGTATTGAACAGAGGTGGGTTCTTTAAAGTACACTGTGTCTGCATGTGTGGTTGGTCCATTCATATTCCCAGTGACAGACAGGCTTTCTCATCTCAACATTTGGTGACTCGAGAGACTAAACACTAAACACACTTCCCAAAACAAACAACAAACTATGACATTGCTTGATAATGAACCAGTGGATGGAAAAACTGCTAGAAGTCATATTAATATAGAACATTTTAGCTGCTAAGTGTTTGAGTGCATGTGTATTTGGATTATTCTATTTTTCCATGAACGTGTTCCTACATGCCATCATACAAAAAGAGAGAGGGGGAGAGAAAGATGGCGAGAGAGAGAGAGAGAGAGAGAGAGAGAGAGAGAGGGAGAGAGAGAGAGAGAGAGAGAGAGAGGGAGAGAGAGAGATAACCTAAACAGAGATTACACAGTGGAAGAATACCTGACCAAAATCCTGGACTGTACTCATCGAGCACAGACTTGCTATTGAGCAAGTCTTCCACAGGCAGATTAGTCTGGCCAGAGAACACCTGGTACACAAAACCAGGTGGAAACCACAATGCACGTTTTACCCTCCTCCCAATCATACCAAAGCTTTTGAAAATAAAATATAGCACATAAGAACCTCCATTTCTACTCGTAGATGTATAGGTATAGAGTATGTACTGGTATGTGTACAGCTATTTTATGCTTAGTTATTAGAATCCCTTGACTGCCAGCAATACTAAATAAACAACAGCGTCACACAATACATTCATAACATGGTTTGTAATCATAACCAGGTGGTCATTTTGGCTGTATCTGAGGTTGTGACCTTCATGTTAAAAGTGAGAGGTCACACATGCTGGGATTACTGCAGATAGACATGAGAACATACCTTGCCTGACGTTAAATATGCACTTGTAGATATTAAACAATAACATCTGATAAACTTAAGGACATTTCTCAAATTCCAGGATCTATTTTCATTTTGCAAATCCCTGAAGAAACAGGACATGGTTTGGCATCCAGAACAAGACAAAGAGAGTTTCAATGCCCTTATTATTGCGTGCAATAACTTGAACTGCTTGAGTTGTATCTCGAAATGCCAATGGGGTTGAAACCGCCATTTTGGTTTCACAATCAATGCGCACCTCAATACTTAGTAGCTGCACTCATCTCTACTCCTCCTCATAGCCCTTGTAGGCTGACACCCAGGGAGGAGAATCATTCAGTACGCACGTGCTATTTTTGTGAAGCTTTGTAAAGTGTCTGTCAAGAGATGTGAGGGTATCGGGTGACCCCTGACCTCGCCCTAAAGCGAGGTCACAAGAGTCCTTCAAATGAAAACAAGACAACTAACTTTTTCTCCTTCTCCCTCATCTTGTGTGTCTGCATGTCTGTCTGCCAGTGAAAGAATCTGATTTACTCAAGCTGCTCATTTCTAAAAGCTTGATAACTAGAGGAACGTCTCCAGGGATGTTTGGACTGAGTAAGCCAAAAAATGTTTTGTGGATTTATGAAGCGAATGGAAACATAAACACAAGGCAATCGATCACGAGTGCTGATATCGATGTAGGGAAGAAAACTGCTCTATATCATGTTTTTTATCAGCCTGACCAAACTATGAGTTACAACAAGTTATGATACAGTATGATAATACTGCTGACCTATGACCTTTGGCATTTGACCAGCATAGTATTTTGTAACATTGTTGCTCTGCTATACACCAACAATGCAAAAATAAAGGCATTCATCAAATACTGTGTTGGTTCACTTAAACAAACGTCACTAATTCTTCCATTTGTAAACAAATCATTATATTAGAATCTGTTCAGCATGACCAGGAAACAGACTGATGTACGAGTCTTTCATCTGGTCTCATAGCTCACCATCTGTCACATTGCATCTGCTGTGGATATTATTATTATTATTTGGAATATCGTCAACCCTTTACAAATAAATGCACTTGACCTGGCTGTCATGTTGAGGTTAAACATCTAAACCAGCGGGTTCGTCACATTGTGTGTGTGTGTGTGTGTGTGTGTGTGTGTGTGCGCTCAGCTACTCAGAGTCATTTCGGGTTATTCTGCAAATCAAAGCAGACACCTACACAGGTATCAGTGGACCACAAGAGCCCAGCATTGCCGGTAAAACCACACCCACACAGCATTAGCTCTCAAACAGCACTTTCAAAGGGCCTGTGAGTGCATCTAGTGTCGCTCAATTCACCATGGGTGCTCTGAGAGCTGCCTGTGCATATTTGTTTCTGCAGTCATAGATAATTGGAGGCTATTTGGATTCACTGTTTTATAATGAGCTCATTTAATAGTATGAGATTAACCTCCTCTCCTCTGGGCTGCAGATACTCTGTCCCACTGTGCTGTTTGCAGTTTGAAACATACTGTGGGACGCTCATCAGTTGAGAGGACACGCCATCTGAGAGCAGCTCAGATATACGCAGATATAGAGATTCAGCACGCTGTATTCAAATGGTTATCTACTGCTGCAGGGTTTACCATGAGAAATACATGCTTGTTTTTTTACTTTGTTTTTTCATGATAATGCCATTGTAGAACAGGCAGATCAGACCAGCTGACCTGAATCTCTGAGGCATTACATAAAGTCACTTGGTGTCTGCTCGGATGAAAGAATGTAGGTATGTATGTATGTATTAGAAAAGACGTGATCATATACAGCGTTGATGCACAAGTGTCAATGTTTGATCTCTGACATTATTAGGGTGTTTTGATTGGTTGAAGCCCACTTGAGAGACTGCCAAGATTACGACCTGGCCTGATGCCTGGAACATGAAATGAGATTTTCCAGCCCTCTGAGTGTTTACCAGTTCAAGATGAATGAACCTGACATTCCTTAAATTCCCTGTTAAACAACGACAACTACAGTTGTAAATGTTTGGCACTGGTCAGTAGCTCCTGCAATGTTAAACGTATCACAGCAGATACACCTCTCTGCATGTAAATAGAGGCAAGTAGACTGAAAGGCAATGGAATGTTTGGAATGTTTACAAGTTGGTTATTATGTGTCAATGTGTGTGTGTGTGTGTGTCCGCATGTGTGTGTATGTAGTAGTAGTAATAGTATTAGTAGTAGTAATATAATAATATGTGTATGCTATCTTAGTTTTTGTCTGCTGTTTGTTAGAGTGTGTGTGTGTGTGTGTGGGTGTGCGTGTGTGCGTCTGGGGGGGGGTTTGTGCTAAATGTATTAATCCATGTTTGTGTGTGTGTGTGTGTGGGGTGGGGGAGGTTACAGAGGATTTTGCAGCAGAATGTTTTGTGACTTTCAGAGGTGTCCTTGTTCAGAAAACACATAGTATGCATGCACACACACACACACACACACAGCAAACCAAGCATATCTCCTACATGCGTGCCATATATTCCGACAGGTTATAATTGATGTTGGTGTCAGTCTGTCATTGATAGCCTGTCTTGCACCCTTGGTATGTGTCTATGTACACACACAAGGTGCGTCTTTACCATGCCTATGCGCAGTGTTGTGCAACCATGTTAGATGTCTGTCCACACACACATACAGGGTTGCACATGTTAAGATATAAACATGTTCAGACACATTGTTTTTATGTCTCATCACCCCTAACTGTCTATAAATAGTGAACCACCACAGTTAGTGTCAACATGCTTGAGGAATGTGCAGGCTTCCCATACTCAACATGCACACAGTGTCATTTGTGGTATTACCATATGCTAAACAACACTGAAATATTTAGCACATATTCAGAATTCATGAGAAATGACTTGGTGTGATTGTGAAAGGTTTGTTCAACTGTACACTGATGAAACTGGATTAGTTTTATCTTGTAAAGCTTTTGTAGCGAGTAATGAATGTAGATGGGAAAAACAGTGGAGTCAGAAAATATATTTGTGTTCCTTTTAAAAGTAAATATTGAATGTGCATTTGTAGTACTGGTAATATTGAATGTACATTTTTTAAATAAATATTCATACTTTGTTTCTTTACACTATCGTGTACCTGTTGTGTTGTTACGCAATGGGGCTGGCCTATGTGTCAACACACACACACACACACACGCACACATGCGCACGCACGCACGCACGCACGCACGCACATGCACACACACACACACATGCACACACACTAGGCTATGGTGTAGAGCCAAGACAGAGGATGAAACTCACAAAATTTTGACCTAAGGATCATTATATCCACACACTACTGCACACATACAGACACACAAACACACCCACACACACACACACACGCACACGTGCACACGCATACACACACAGACACACAGTCGTGAAACAAACACAAACACACACAGACATCGTATTTTCAGGAAATCCAATTGATTTGTGTACTGTGAACGTTTAAATGTCACTTGTTGCGAATGATGTCCGTGACTATAAAATAGACTTTGATCAAGTTCGGTAAGAATCATCAAAACGTACGATGAAGAAGACACAGAGCTGATACATTGTGTTGCATGCATCTCTTTTATAGGCAGCACTAGAGTTACCGTACTCCAGCCCTCACCCCTTCTAATAAAGCCTACTTCCGCTATTAATTCATAATTAATAACGCAGAGCCACTCAGAAGGCAGTGCATCCTGTAAGGCTTTAATGCAGGAAGCTACTTTGAGCTTTATAGAGCTGCATATCCACTGGTTCAGTGTTTGGAAGGATAAGCACTTTGCAGACCTCCAAACTAACTCAATACACATGGATGTACATGGATGTATTATAAGAACTGGATAAAATTACTGCCATTCATTTATGGAAGCTGCTCAGCCATCTTGATATACAGTAACGCGCACTTGCCATTTCACACAGCAATGTTCGCATGGCGAAGGTTCACCCCCATTCATTTTCTATGGAGTCATGTGAGAGAGCTCGCAGGAGATTGTGGGATAGCTAGCGCCGCGGACCTTGGGGCGAAGGCAGAAGAAATTTGCGGAAGCTAACTTATGCAAATATGAACGAAGATTCGCAAGGCGATGGCCTATCAGGAGAGAGAGATGTGTCTGTTCTTTGTTTATGTTCTTCCGCCAAAGGTTCCTAGCACACTTGTGTTCCTACAAGCAATGGAGGAGAATAGATTTGACTGTGAATTAATATTTGGAGCTTGATGTACTGTATCTCTAAATGTGTATTAGGATACAAACGTTAAAAAGCATGGGTGGTTAAATGTGTCGGAGATAGCTATTCGGTGTTGATGGTGGCTAAAAACAAAGTGATCATATATGTTCTAGCCCAAAGCTACTTTATTACTGCATATCAGTTCTCTGTTATTGCTGTCACAGAGAAACGTGGATACATACTTTTAAAAGAGTGGATTAAAAACAACGTTTTTAAATAGCCTATACACGGAAACAAAGGTCACGCCCACAAGTGGTCATGCAGCGAACCAAGCGTGAGCAGACGAAATTGCAGAATGTCTGTAACATAAACGGCGTGAAAACAGAGGTAAGAAAGTAATAACAGGTTTTAATGACACTAGGAGGTATAAACACAAACATAAACACAGTTAGCTTTAGCAGTTACAAACAATAACCCGCAATGGGTGAACACAAATGCACAGTAGATAAGGACAGGGGAGCAATCACGGGACGAGGAACAGGTGTGGGAGGCCCTGATTGCCACCTGTCACAGATCAGCTGTCAGTACTCTGGGGACGGCGCGCGAGAGCCGGACGCCATTGTTATTTTCCCATCCAGCACCCAGTTGTTTAAATAGCCAAAGGACTTGCGCCCACTGGTTGGTCTAAAAACATGCTGAAAAAGAAAACGTTACGCACATACAGTTTTGCTGCTTGAGTTGTTTTCTAAATGTTTAAATGTAGAATACAATGTTGTTGGTGACATGATATAGGCATCATTTGTTTGACATAATATCCACTGGACAGTGTAAACCTCAAGTCTTATTTGGCATGAGATTGACAATGTTAACAAAATGTTTTGTATGAGATTAATTCATTTATTTGCATGCTAGCCAGAAATTGGACTCTCTGACTAATTTGATGGGTTAAATAATAAAAAATAATATAATACATTAATGACATTTGTGACCTGACACTACTATTCATCTTGGACACTATCAGTAGTTATTTTTATTTCAGTATGAATTGGTGTGGTGTGTGTGTGTGCTTGTGTGTGTGTGTGTGTGTATGTATGGGGGGGGGGGGGGGGTGAGTATACCACATCATTATACACAAAGTATATTGTTTTTTGTTTTTTTTTGTAATTCTGGAGTCTTGTCAGATTATATGAACATGAATATGTATAGTTGCTGTCGAAGCCCAGAGTAAATTACTATTTGAAATATAATTACTGTAACATTCACATGTTTTGACAGGAAATGTTCCTGCCCCTGCCCTCTAGTATGTAGGGGCTTTTGACATCTAACATTATGTTGTAAAAACATAGGCTGATAGATTGCCCATTAATCTCTACCTATGTAATAATGCAGCATGATCATACCATGTGACCTGCTCTATCATTTACAACTAATAGTCCATGGGTTAATCAATATGAGCTCAGCCCTCGGTGAGGAGCACATCTCTTTATGGATTTTGTAATCAGCCATTTATTGTCTGTTAAATTACGAAGGCAGCAAGCTGTTTCTCTCTGAAGACACTTGGCAGGTCAGTGCGATTAAAGATGGTGGGATTCAGAGAGACTTCACAGGCTGAGAACCCAAGATGTGCCCACCAACCACAGTCTTCTCCTGTATGTGCCCACATGGACTACTGTATACTGGGCAGATCACATTATACCATAGACTGTAGCTGTACTGAACTAACCAGCACAGCAGATTTGAAATGTCTGCTGATTGTGTTGTAGTTGCTAAACCTGAAGAAAACTATTTATATTATATTATATTATATTATATTATATTATAAAAATGTAACGTCCGAAGGTGCACCCAGGGATATCGCTCCCGGTTCCCATTCTACCACTTGCAATACACACCCCATTCATAATATCTTCCATCGGTTTTACGGCTATAATGTTTTGTCAGGTGCCACCCTTGGCTCACATGCTTCTGCATACTTTTTCATGGTGCTTCTGTACATAGTCTTTCTAACAATGGAAATATTGGCAGTTTGGACATTACAGCCATGCACCAGAATTGCCTGCTGCTGTTGTGCACCTCTCGTGCACGAGCACTAGCCGGAACCAAACCATGCACAGAATCGATGGTGATGTTAATATTAAACAAAACATATAATTATGAAATTATAGTCGTCAACAAAAACAATAGAATCAAATTGTATTTGATGTTGTTCTACGGTGCACAGGCATGAGGCTTGATATTGTGAACTCTAGCGTCGCAGGTTGTGACATACTCTTCTGGTTGTACTGCGCATGTGGAGTTAGAACTCACTTTCAAGATGGTCTGGCCTTTAACATCGCTTCATGTGCTTCACTGCGCCTATGAGCAAAGCCTCAAGTAAGTGTGAGCTGCCATATCATTTTGTGTCTATCTATTTATCAAATCTATGGGTAGAAATGGTCTTTTGTTTATTGTCGATTATTGTGTTTGGTTTACTTTTTGTCGCTATTAAACGCAGTGCAGATCCTTGTAAATTCTATTGTTTTGTTAATTCTGCGCTCACCACACAACACGCATCACAAAACATATTATAATGCAGTGTGTTGTTCCTTGGTGTGTTTTAATGTAACCCCACCCCAGCCACAATACATGGCAGATGTGCTATTATTCACCAGTTGAGCCATGTTGAACTCAGGCTCATACTGATGTGTTTCCTGCTGGGACATCTGACTGTGAGGTATCATGCCGCCTTCACAGGCTTGTCAAAAGCTCCTATTTATGAGTTGGGAACTTGGAATTATGACTTGTCATGCGATCAAGTCCGTGGCCAAACATCTATCACACAGGCCAAGGAAGCAGTTTTAAAAGAAATTGACGACCAAGAAGTTATGTGCCGTGTGTTGCAGTGACAAAACAATCAGAAACCACACTCACTTAAATCAAACTTTTTTTATAATTAAAGAGCTTGTTGAAGCATTGCCATACACACATTTGAATGTAAAACACGCTAAATAAGCATCCATGCTTGCCTTGTATTCCTCCGTGTTTGTAGTACCATCCCAACTAACTCGGCAACTCGGGTATCGTAGAAAATTCTGAGTATCCCACTAATAATTTGTTTGACCGTTCATGTGCTCGGAAGTCGTAAATACGATATTTCCGATAACATGTGAAGGTGGCACCATTCCTGGGTTGGTCTCCCGCTCTGATTAAAAGTCCATTACTGTTGGGTTCCAGCCTGACGCTGTCATACTGCATGTAAATGCATGTAAACTCACCCAAGACTGTACGCTGCTTAACGCTGATTTTTGTTTTTTATCTAGTTGTCCTCATTATTTTAAATAAATTCTGTTGATAATTGATAATAATTTGTCTCTGTTCTGATGCATTTAATATACAGTATAATATAATCTACAGGTTATGGGATTATATGTCCTTTAATTCAGAATTACATGGTATATTGTGGTGTAATTCACTTTAATATAAAAAGGAAGAGATTGTCTAAATCTCCAGTTTTTTACCTCTGGTAATATAGTAAACAATACCATATGATGCTCATAAATGTTAACTCAACTATGAATGGACAGATTGGTCTCATTTAGACAAACTGGTTTGAAAGCAGAGAAGGGCAAACATTGAAACCGATGGTACTGATTGGATTACAGGCCTCTGCCTCAGGTTAGGGAGAAGCTTTGTCTGTCCACTTTTAAACCTGCTGTATCATATAAAGAAACAAACACATGCCTCAATAGAAAATATCCATATTTAGTTTGACTGAAGTTTATCTGCGTTGCAAATGCATGGCTTTGCAATGACGGCAAGATTGAGAGTCCTGCCTTTTATTGAAAAATATGACTGGCATTCTCCGTCATTGTGTGTTTAGTGAGAAAGTCAGGCAATCTATCTGGACACTGTGTTGGTAATCTATTACTGCATGGAATATTACACACCCTTTAGCAAATGCCATGAAATGCATTTGTTTTTCAATTGAATAATCTCTCAGCAGTGCATGAGAACTGTTGATGGAGTGACATTGATTCAAGCACAGATCAGGAAACTAGGAGCAGTGGATCATTTATGAGTGGATCATTTTAGACATTCAACTGAAGCGAATTAACTCAGAAAATACAGCTCAGTGCATAAGAAGTCAATCTTACTTCTTCAAATATTAATATATTTCAATATATAATATAATATAGTCAAATATTGTCAAATATCCAACAACCAATAGATAAGCAGAAGCCGGTTATGATTTGTATTTGCATTAAACCAATCTTAAAACCCCAACTATCCTCATCACCCATGTGGCTGGGCTAAGATAAAAGGTTCTATGACCAAGCCGAATTCCTTCTCGCCCCTCGACAATGGTTTGTTTCACTTTTTAGCAGGCAGGGATTTTTCCCCTTTGCTAATCTCTCTTAACATTTTGGGACCAGGCTGATGATAAAGCTAAATTGGCCGCGAGGTCGTTAATAGTTTATAGGGTCGAGTTGATGAGAACACTAAATAAATCTGTCGGTGTACACTAGTGTCCTGGTGGGCAATAAAGATTATTATTATCATTTTCATTATGCAAGATTATTGTTTTGCAGGTTGGGGTTTATGGGGTGGGGGTAGGGAAAAACATCATGCCATTTTTATTCAATCCTTTAACATTGTCCATCACATATCCTCTCTTTTAAACTAGGGATCTCATTCAGAAAAGAAAGGCTTGGTCTTCATTCCCAGGGCTTTAATAGATGTTATCTGTCCCTAAATCCGTACCGAGACAGGAGAAAGGGCTTTTTAGTATTGGGAAAAATTGCTTTTTTATGATACAACCCCTGCATCTTTTGCAACACATTCTAAACCTTATGGAGCTAGTCTCATTAAATGCTTTTAAAGTATTGTTATCTGATTTTGAGAATGGCTGTAGATATATTCATATCACACCAGTTTAATCCCTGTTGCTGATCAATTGTGACAAATATTATATTAATTTTAAATTGTTATGTTTTTATGTTTGTAACTGTGTTGGTTGGTTGAATTCATTTCTTGGTCAGGACACTTTTTTAAAGAGCTATTTAATCTTAACATGGCACCCTGGTTAAATTACTACTACTACTACTATTCCTACTACTACCAATAATAATAATGACAATTTAAATAAAACAAACTAAACTGAATGGTACCTTTGTAGTATATGAACCAGAACATACACTGCAGAATGGAAGAAGATGAAGCCACAATCTGAACAATTTTTATAAACAATATATGATTTCAGGTTCAATTTCGTTTTCTTGATTAAAGCCCTTTAACAGACATCGTGCAAACCGTGTGGAGAAACACAGCAGATGTTTTTAATATGGATTGATTGAGATAAATTAAGTTAAACCTAATTCTGATGTGTAACAGCAAGGTCATTAACCATGTGACCCTGTGACCATGGCAACATACTGTTGATTATTAGATGGTGGTGTTGCACTCATTTAACCCAGAACATGGGTTAAAACTAACAAAGCTGGCCCCTGATTGAGCTGTGGCAAGCTCACTTGTTACCCATGATCGTCATGGGAACAATGTGGGGGCATCACTGGATGTCATGGCGACGCTGATACTGTAAATCCAAAATAAATAACTGCTAATGAGGAAACGGTTTGCTCTATGTGTACTAGATTGTGTGCAAGTGTGTGTACTGTACGTGCGTGTGTGTATTGCATCCTCTCATTTGGTGTTGGCCATATATGAACCTTTTTGCTGGACCAAACTCACCTTTGTGTTCTCCCACCATTGACATATAAATTAATTGGTTCAAGATTAAAGATTAAAATGTTAAATTTTAAATGTGTGTACATTTCAAATTTATGTTAATTTACCAATATAAAACCATCAAGGGGGAGTGGCATGAGAGCATGCTACCAGAAGGAGACATCCGTTGTAGATTAATATGTTGTATCCTCTGGATACAATTTATTGTATCTCTACTATCGTAGGGCACAGACATGCAACGCCACAATGTTGACTTTCACTGCTATGCGGACGACACCCAGCTCTACATCTCAACCAAACCTACATCAACACTCCCCCTCCCCAATCTCCCTTAACTGCCTTTAAGACATCCAGAGCTAGGTGACTCTAAACGCCCTAAAACTAAACAGCAAGACAGAGGTCCTGCTCATTGGCTCCAAATTCACTCTCCCCACACAAGACAACTTCAGCCTGAACGTTGCCGGTCTCCCCTTTCCACTGTCAACAACTGCAAAAACTGCATTTGATAACATCTTTTTGTTTGAATCACACATCAAACCATCACCTGGGCATCCTTCTTCCACCTCCAAATATATCTAAACTCCGTCCTTCACTCTCATACTCAAGCACTGAAACACTCATCCACTCCTTTGTCACTTCCCGCCTGGATTACTGCAACTCTCTTCTCTTTGGCATCCCAACCAATCTCATCAATCGACTCCAACTAGTACAGAACTCTGCTGCCAGGATCCTCAGGAACACAAGGACAACAGATCACATCTCTCCAATTCATTCAATTTCATTGACTTCCGGTACAATACCGTATTAAGGCTCTACACACAAGGCCCTTCACAATCTGGCTCCTTCCTACCTCTCTGACCTTATACTGGCATATACTCCCTCCTGATCTTTCCGCTCTCTCTCTACAAGTCTTCTCGCCACCCAACCCCCCCATTCCACCTCTCCACCATGGGGTCTCAGGCCTTCAGCTGCTCTGCCCCCAGACTCTGGAACGCCCATCCCCTGCACATACGTCATGCTACTATGGTCAACTCATTCGCTTAGCTCCTCAAAACCCATCTTGTCAAAGTTGCCTATGACATTTAACCCTTTGTTCCACTCTCAGCTGACTCCCCACCAAACAAGCATCTATTATTTTAATATTTAGTTTATATTTTCCAAATATTTTAATTTTTTTGTACCTTTATGTTGTTTATTTTTTTTATGTATGTGTATATACAGTATATCTTAATCAGATGTTTTATGTCTTTATATTTGCTTATATTTAATATAAGATGTCCTTTAGGGTAATGAAAGTCATCTAGAAATAAAATGTATTATTATTATTACATTGTAATTATAATGGTGAACTGATACAGTAACCATGCGAGATAGAATAACATATGCTTAGTGTTCTGATATTCTTATTCTCATGTTGAAACAATAATAATAACAACACCAATAGGCATAACTGACTTAAGCCTACCTGAGCTTTTCATTAGTGTCTGACTGAACTGAAAACAGCAGAAATGGAAAATACATTTTTTTTTATCTTTGTTTGTGTAGACTCCAGGCGCACAGTGCCTGTAGAGGCACATATACTTTAGCCCTTTAATAAGTTCCTCAAATAAACCAGCATGCCTCAATATATAACCCTGTGAGTGTGCACACTGACTGACACCGACACACACATTACATATGTTCAGTATATTGAACACACCAAGCGGTGCAGCATTATAAGTGATATCACACCCTGGTTTAAACCCAGCCAGGTAATGGTATAGCAACACGAGACTGTTTGCAGTTCTGCTGCTCTGTAAGATGAGCCCTAAAACCTGCCGGCCTCTTCATCATGGCTGAGCCGCCTATCGATTGCCTGAGAGGAAAGGGACTTTTTATCTGGGTGATCAATGCAGGGTATCACGTCCTTTGGGATGCTCCTTCCAGTAGACAGTCGTGCACACTACTGCTTTCTGTATGCACATATGTTTATTATATAGGCTATTAAAGTGTGTGCTCAGAGATGAAGACGAATGCACATGCAGTGTGTAGCTGCAACACGTGCATGTGTGTGAGCCAAAATAGACAGAACCAAGACAACATTTGATCAAAATAGATTGGCTCTAGCTGTAATGTGAATACGTTCCATGTGCTTCAATCCACACTGTATATCTGTGGCTTTGTGTTGAGATGAGCAAAGATAAGTTGTGAAGGTTTTATGGTTCCAAGTGGGTTTTAGTGGTTAATACTGGTATTGAGGTAAGTGAGTGTGACATAATCTATATTGCCAAGAGCCCTGACATTATATTCAACCAAATGTTGGGTTAAAGGTCAGATAGAGTGCATCTGACATTTAGGGTGTATTCACATGTGATATTTGAGAACATGACCTGAAATTATATGAATTTACAGTAATGCTTGAACCCTTCATAATTCAAGTTATCTTTAATCTCATTTTGACAAACATACATAAATCAGGAGAAATCATATTTTACAACCTTAAAACACACAGTGTGTATGTATGCTATGTCTCACAATCTCTCTTAACATATGTAGTCCATTTTGGGAAATAGTGCCAATGGTTTAGCAGTGATGCTTGAGGAGCCAAATGACAAACATATGATTTAACGTAACTACTGGTGAATGTGACCATGTAATATAGTGCTAGAATAAAACAATACAACACATTTTAGTGGCATCTGTTGTAGTGGTGGGCAATTGTGTTGTTAAGCTGTATTACCTCTAAATGTTAGAACATCCAGTTTTTCATTTTTCCTGTTCTTCTTATGAGTCTGTTTGACCCTGATAATATGCTGCTATTGGCTATAGCATAATGTAATATGTAGAGCCCGGTGTGCTATGAAACAGTTGAAAATTAAATGTTTGTATTTAGGGAGATTAGCAATATAAAACAAGATCTTATTTGTGTTCTATCGGCTACTGTATGTTATTATGCTTTTACAGTGTTTCTCATTCACTTTGGTACATTTCTCAGATGATAATTTACATTCTCAAAACTATGTGTTTAACCTCCACATCATCAAGTTACTTGTGCGCATCATAATGGACATTTCTCATCGTTTTGGAACAAATTGAAGATGCTTTTGCACATTCATGCGAATGGTTATGTACAATTGTCTGCTGTTTCTTACATTATCAATTGCTTATGGCATGTTGATCAAAATGAAATACACTG
>JAODUH010092351.1:0-14282 GCA_027564835.1 Typhlichthys subterraneus | reverse complement strand
ACTAGCGAGGGGGGGGGGGGGGAGATGGAGAGAGAAAGAAAAGCAAACAAATAAAAGTACAAGAGAATGAGGTCCCCACACTCTTATTAGCAGGAGCCCCATTAGTCTTGCCTTCTCTCCCCTGACCTCCCTCCCTTTCCATCTCCCGCCCTCCCCTCCCCCTTCCCCCACATCTCCGTAGAGAGGAATGGCCACTAACCTGTAAATAATGCATGCGTTGTTCCGACACGTGTCACAGTTGGCCGTGTCCTGTCCGGTGCGATAGGAGAGGCTGTGGGGGCGATAAGAGTTGGAAGTGAGTAATTGCAGGAGTTGTTTAGCCACTCGCTCCCTCGCTCGCTCGCTCCGGCCACCTCCCCTCCTGCACGTCCCCCCCCCCCCATCCCCCTTCCTTCCCCCCGGCCTGTCATCGCTCATTAGCGATCATGCTAGCTTGGCTGACGCTGTGCTATGGCGGGGCCATGTTCCTGTAGCTTACAGGCTTGTTTCCTTCAAAGTGTTCTGTTTAGTTTGCATCCAATATTTTAATAATTGTGTTAATTAAAATCTTGATTTTGACAAGATATATGTTTCTATTTCTTATCCAACCTTACAGTAGATAATCAAATAAAAGTGTATTATTATTATATATTATAATTACTTGCTGCCTCACGTGAACTGATCCTATTACAACCTCTCTTCCCTACAGTGACGTCCCTGAATAGATCTGTTTGGCTACATGGTTCAAAGACTCAATGGCTTTGTGATTGGCTTTGTGCATGTGTAATGTGAATATAGATCAACAGTAAGAGCTTCGCTGCGTAATTAATGGGAGATTACGGTGGACATATTGCGGCGTCAGTCCAGACACACACACGGGCCGGGAAATGGACCCGCTCTAGTTGGCTTTTATGGTCGCGACTTTTATGGATGGATGCAAGAGAAAATGCTGCTTTAAGCAAACAACCGCTGTGTCAACAAAAATGCATGCAAATGCAGTCATGTGCCACTCAAACACATTTGTGGAGGCTACACACTTTCAATTTGTTTATTACTAGTGAGCTGTGACCTTTTATCAATCACACATCCACAGTTACACATAACACAGTCACACTGGGTGGGGTTAGCGTAGCAAGCACACTTAAAACGGCATTGGAATGTAATTTACAGGATTTTATTATTACATTTTACACTCCACTCCCTTTCCAGTGTTCCTGATCCTTTATATTCATCGATCTAGTAGCTATGGTGTTGATGCAAGACTTCCGTTAATACATGTAAAAAGAACAATTCCTAGAGAAGCAGAACTGTCTGTTCAGACTTAAATGCAGGGTTGAATATACCTGCTCTATAAACAAAGGCGGTTTTTCTACTGTGTAGTTACATTCTTGTATGTAACTACAACGACTCTGTATTCACTGCTTACATGAAATATGTGACAGTGTCGCAGTCTCATTAAAGCGACAATAAAATCTTAAAAGCAGCGGCGTAAATCTCCTCCAGCCTCTGCTGGCTTCACAGCAGTGGATACAAAAATGGCGCGGGTTTATTAGCTGCTGTCGACGACGTGAACTTACAGTAGGCGAGGGTGTTTGACGTCACGTGACCTGTCAAAACGAGGGGCCGTTACAGCTCCAGGCAACGAGGTCTCTGCGTGTAATTAAGACCCCAGTCAATGCAGAGCGGCGGACGCTGGCCGTGGAAGTGGGGGAGGTAGGTGACCCCTGTAATGTGCCGCAGCAGGGGGAAGGTCGAGCCCGCCTTAACTTTACGCCCGGGTGGGCGGGCAGATCGATAGGAGCCTGATTGACAACAACTCTCTTATTCTCTCTCTCTCTCTCTCTCTCTCTTTCTCTTTCTTTCTTTGTCACCCGAACTCCTGGGGTTGGAAAGAAGGAAATTAGAGAGCAGAGCTCATTTCGGGCCAGTCTCCAGGGGGAGAGTGAAGCCCAAACGTGCCCTTAAGAGTTTATTTATACCCCCCACCCATGGAGACACGGTGAGCTTTCTCCCTATATGGTCACCATCGAAGTGGGAGACTGTTTGGAAGACATTGTTTGGGCTAAGGGCTCGATCACACTGAGATGCGTCGCTAGCAAAGCCATTGGTTTCCTATGGTCCGGCGGTTTTTTTTTGCGCGTTTTTTAGACGTGCGAAAAAGTTAAAATACTCAACTTTTCAGCGCAAGGCGTGTTTGTCAATGTGACAGTGGCCCAGGCGGCCGTTCTCTTTGGCGCAGGCAGCACATCTCTGTGTGGTCGGTGCTTTATCAACTTGCTTTTGACGCGGTCGCGCCTTTAGCAACGCGTCTCGGTGTGATCGGGGCCTGAGGCTGCAGACGTTTACTGAGGATGCAGCATACATATCCCGCTGTTCATGATGCACCTAGCCGTGTCTCTCTGTGTGTGTGTGTGTGTGTGTTTGTGTGTGATGTTGTCCGTCTGTGTATGCATTTGTGTGCGTGCATGTACATACCTGCATATGTGTAGATCTACGTGTGTGTGTGTGTGTGTGTGTGTGTGTGTTTGACTTCTCGGAGCTTCTGTGAGCCTGCTGCAACTTTCCAGGGGAAAGTCACGTCCTCTAGCCTTGCCTGTTTATAGCAGCTCTGCCAAGAGCTGTTCACATAATCTGTAAATAGAGGGTTGGTCTAATTATACTATAACCCAGTGCCACGAGCCCCCTCCCTCTCTTTGAGGGGTTTGCTGCCACCCGCTTGTCTATCGCTTGACACTCTCTCTCTCTCTCTCTCTCTCTCTCTCTAGCTCTCTCTCTCTCTCATTAGCTCTCTGTCTCATGCTGTCGCTCTCTCTCTCACACACTGCTGATAGGATAGAGGGAATGTCAGTGGCATATTTAAACATATGTGCGCGGCAATAGAGAGTGGCAGGCTCTGCCGTGAAATAGCTCCTTGATCTGGGTTGCTTCCAACGCGTTGCCATCTTACATTCCCCCCAAACAGCGTTGAGCTGCTTGTCCTGTCATTCACTCCCTGCCTTGCCCGGGCACATAAAGGCACTGAATTACGTTTCGGGAGGGGGGGGTCCTAACTGCTCCCTTATTAAATCATTGGCACGTAACCGTAACATGTGTAAGTGCACGTGCCAGTTCACCTGTACCTCCAGGGATTCATATTTGGTAGGGTTGGTGACATTTTGCGTTAGAATGGAGCTAATGTAGGGTGACGAAGGCAGCGTTAGGATTCCCGCTTGGCTTGCTAAAACGTCCAGAAGAAAAGCCCTGTATTATTAAATACAAAGCAACCAAGGAAGACGATGATTCATATATAATCGCCCTGCTTAATTGTATAGATCTGAGCGTTTTACCGCTTTATAAATATACTGAAACGCATTGTAAAATACACGATAGCGGCGCGGTTGTTTGTGCCCGGAATAAAAGGATGGTTTATATTTGGTTTAGATTTGAACAATTCCAGTTACATGATTGGTCGACCCTTTAATCGTCATGCTCCATCCACTCCATTCCCCTGCCTGCCACTTTCCAGAATCAGATGAGAGTGATGTGCCAGGCTGCACATAGAGGATGCCTCCCCAAGGGGCATTCCATGTCGCTTGACTCCCACCCCTCACACTCAGAGCACGTTTTATGAGTTTGGTGATAAGGAGATTAAGGTTGCCTCCTGAAAGATTGAGGAGGCTTGATAATTGCCTTTTTAGGTGGTGTAAACCTTGACTGGGGGAGGATCTGTTTTCTTGTTGAAAAGGAGCGTAAGCTTGGTGCCCTCGTCTAGTTTAATGTTCGTGTGGAGCGGCAGCCCCATATCGCTTGTGATGTGTGTGTGCGCGCGCACGCTATTCCTTTTGGTTTTCGACACCAACTTGCTGTCTGATGTTGACTATTTGGATTCCCACTCTGTAGCTCTCAGTGGCGGTCAAAACAGATAGGAATCTCAGTCCCAGCCCCAGCAATTCACTCAGCAAATTGGCCATTTTGTTTGTTTCATCTCTGTTGAAAGACAGTCCTTTCTTTCAGTCGGCTAGATGGTATCTGGAGCCCCTTTTGTACAGTATATACTCCATTTTCATCAGACAGCAGATGACTTTTTTCACAGGCCATGACTTTTTCATAGGTGCTGGACTCACTAGATTAACATTTTGTAGCTGGATAAGGGCAACTGTTTAGTTTAGTGTTTAGCAAAAAAAAGGGCTCGAGGCCACAAGACTACAACATTATTCGTTTTTTTTAAATAACTTGATCATAATTGTCACGACTAACAAATGTATCTAATGCAGGCATACATATACAGTTGATTATTTACTAGAAAAATATCTAGTCAATTTTTTAAATAATATATATATAATATATATAAAAAAATATATATAATATATAAAATACTAAATAATTATCACAGCAAACGTAATTTTAAATATACAAGCACATGCAGCAAAGCTGTTCCATCCCAAAATGGCGAGAGCGCATTTTACCTGACCTTGCTTTGCGATAAAAGGCTCTGTCCTGAGCGGCCATGTTTTCAAAGCACGGGCCTTATTATTGCCCTCCATACTAGCTCTGTCGCAGCTCTGATATCTGAGAGGAAACGATCACAGAGGAATATTGTGCTCTAATAGCTGCGGCAGGCCTGGTGTGTGTGCAGGTGAAAGCCACGGTCTCCCCCCCTCCCCCTCATCCCCCGGCTTCCCATCGCACTGTGATTTCCTCCGGTTCCCCTACAGAATACACATCAGACGTCCTCTCTACTGCAACAGCATGAGCTGAGCTTGTTGTGCCGTCACACGCGCGCCTACGGAGAGCGAGGCGCGTCGCAGCGTCATACTGCTTTGTGCTGAATCATCCGCTGTGTTTCCCTGTGCTTACATAGACCCTAGTCTCAGCCTCTTCACTCCATCAGCACCACGTCACATAAGAAACTGTGCTGAACGTCTGATAAATAGACCCTATAGTCTCAGCCTCTTCACTCCATCAGCACCACGTCACATAAGAAACTATGCTGAATGTCTGATAGAGAGACCCTAGTCAGCCTCTTCCGTTCATTAGCACTACGTCATAAGCAACTATGTTATTGTTTGTCTGATACACAATACCCCTGACTTTTGGGACGTTTAACGTCTGACCTGTTCATTAAGTTGGCTGTCGTACATGTCAATCAAAATACCTTTTGCGCAGTTAGCCAGCGTTATGTCCCATGGCTGGCTCTGCGAGACTACCTTGTGCTTAACTGGTGACAGTGATTGAGGGGTCGCTGGTTTGAACCCTTCACTCAGCATTGCAGATAAAAAAAAAAAAGAAAAAGAGATGAAAATGTTTTGTTTTTAATTCTAGGAGAAACCAATGGGGGTAGCACAGAAAAGACCAAAAAAATGTCTGTCGCAGTACTAACATAGTGGTGCAAATTACATGCCATGGAAAACGTGTAGAAAATGTGTCAACCCTGAGAGATTGCTGGTTCGAACCCCGCTGACTCCTCTGTCAGGGTGTCGTTGAGCAAGACCCCTTAGCTGGTGGTTAGCTGACACCTTGCATCGCCATCGGTGTGTGAATGTTTGAATGGGACAATGAGGTTTCAAAGCGCTATGTAAATGCAGGCCCTTTACATTTACCACATCACTGTGTACTTTTCAACACACAACATTGCAGTGTATGGCTGTAAGAGGGAGGGTAGTTTGAGCCTGAGCTAAGAGGAGGCAGAGTAGAGATGAGTGACCACTACTCAGTAGTGGTCACTACATTACAGAGAAAGAAAAGAGAAAGTGATGAAAATATTTTGTTTTGAATTCTAGGAGAAACCCAACGGGTAACACAGAATTAAATAAAAAAATATCTTTCACAGTAGTAACAATTGACAATTACATGCCATGGCAGAAATGTTTTTTTGTCAACCCTGTGATTAGACCATGCTGTGCAGCTGCATACGTCTGTATTTAGCGGTAGCACAAAAGAATACGCCACCTAATAACGTAATTTCTTCATACGGTATACAGCTATAGCTGCATGCTCCTAGCAGTAGACATTCTAAGGCAGTAGGGCGTGTTCTTACCCCTCTCTGTGGGCTTCTCCCTTTTCCAGCTCCTGGATGACCCCTAGTAGCACCTTGATGGTCTCCTGACTGGAGCTGATCATGCTCTCCATCGCCTGAAGCTGTGCTTTAACATCCCCTTCCCGAGTCACAGGCACAATCTGCTTACAAGCCTCCCCCGAGCCTGGCTCAAGGGCGGGGCCGGCCCCGGGGGCCCCCAGAGCAGCGTCCCGGGGGCAGCGGGGCGGCAAGGGCTCCTCCATGGCCCGCAGGGGCTGAGCGGACAGCTGCCCCACGTGGCACTGCGCCCGTGTGGTGCAGCCGGCTGGCGGCAGAGTCTGCGCCTGCAGCCCGTTGAGCTGCGGCCCCTTCTTCCGCTTGCTCCGCGCCGCCGTCGGGCTGTCCAGGCACTCCACCTGCGTGAGGGAGTTCCAGGCGATGGGGCCCGTGACCATGGGCGCCCTGACCGGCAGGGTCCGCGACGAGCCCGCCCCGACGACCTGCTCTTCCTCCTTCTCCTCCGGGGCCAACTGCCTCTTCGCCGAGCGTTCGCTGCCGTCGGCCTTCCCCGCGGGCTCGGCCGGCAGGCTGCAGAGCTGGTAGGCGGCCCCCGCCCCCAGGGGCGTGTCCGGGGAGCAGCTGAGCGACAGCGGGCCGGGGCCGTCAGGCGCGGCGTGCTGCTCCACCGTTGCCACGCACTGGTTGGTGTGGAGCAGAGCCCTGGTCCTCCGCACTGCGCCGGCCCCGCGCCGGCCCCTGCCCCTCCCCACGCCCACCTCCTCCTCCTCATTGTCCTCCTCTAAACCCCGGCCGGGAGCCCGGGGCGGCTGCTTGGCCTCCACCGCGAAGCCGTTGTTCTGCCCCCGGTAGCTCTCCACGGCCGCCGCGTGTTTGAAGGTGTGGCCCTTCTTGCGCTCGAAGGGGAAGGTCTGGTAGCGCTTCTTCAGGTCCGGCGACGTCTGCACGCCCGTGCTCCTCGTGACGTTCGGGATGGCGCGGCGGGCCGGCACCGTCATGTACTTGCGGTAGGCCGCCTTGCGAGCCGCGGGCAGCGCCGCTGCCTGCCCTCCGGCGCCGGCCGCCGCCGCTGCCGCCGCCGCCGCTTCCCGCTGCTCGTTCTGCGCCTCGCAGATGTCCTTGAAGCGCACCTGCAGGGCCTTGTTCCTTTTTCTCACCTGGCGGCCTGCCTCCAGCAAGCACTTGACCTCCAGGGCCAGCGAGGCGGACGGGGAGGGGGTGGGGGAGGGGGAGGGGGCCGCCTCCGAGTCCGACTCGGAGTTGGTGAGCATGCGCTTGCCGCACTCCTTGCTCACCATGGTTCCTGGATGGGGGGGAAGGACAACATGGCGTTTTAGCAGACATGACACGTATTTCTGAAACGCAAATATGGCAGTTTGGCAGGAGGAACATGTTTAAATGATGACACACAACATGATCAAAGAGAGCAAATCGTCTGCTTTATTACTGCCAAGCATTAACTTGTTTAACCAGTCATGTGGTTGCGATAAAGTGAAGCCACCTGCCTATACTGTCTTCCTACATATAACTGCCACGGGGCGTTTTAAAGATGGCTGCCGAGTGGCTAGACTTGCCTGGAAGGAATTTGGTGTTAGTCACCGCTAATGATGGGGCTGCCTGTTGGCTGTCAGTCTGGGCCCGCGTTGTGCCAGCGCATAGGTATGGGGGCCGGGGAGGAGCAGGACCATGGGCCGGGTTCCTAATGAACGTTATTAAGCGCTGCTATTATGGGATGTGTGTAATTATGCATGCGTCGGAAATGCACGTATCATTTTAGCATGTTTGTTTTGAATCACAGCCCACTGCTGTAACTGCTGATCCACACGACACATCACAGGTCAAACACCACAGGTCAAATGGACACTAAAAATTAATCGCTTCAGTTTGATTGTTCGAGTGTGGCTTGCATTCCTCTCTACTCTCCCGCACCCCCCCCAATATGAACCCCATGTAAACCATGAACCACGAGAAAGGGGCAGAAGTAATACAATTGAGGAGTATCTTTAATGGCAGGAAAAACATGGAGGAGGCAGTATGGCTTCTTTCATGTTCAAAGCTCCATAGCATAATTTATCCTCGGACGGGAATCTCTATTCCATCTGGCAGTATTACTGCCAGACGGTTCAGTATGTGCGCCAATCCTCCGCTTTTTATTTATTGGAGAACTGAACTCGCTTAGCATGCCTTAAAAAAAAAATAAAAAAAAAAAAAAGTATAATAATAATCAGACAGATTTTCATGGTGCTCTCTGTGAAACCAATGACACCAATTTTAGCAGCACTTAAGCTTGTTTTCTTTCACCCGCAGTTAATCCATCTTCACAACCCCTCCCCCCTTCTCCCAGCTTCCCTGTGTGAGCATGTGTTGAGCCTTAGTGTTGTTATGTATGACGCATGGCGGCGCGTCGCACCTGACTGCCCTCGCGAGCGCCAATCCTGCTGCTGCACCACCGTTAAATCAACAGGGGAGCACGGGGGTGCGACGTGTCCACACGTCCACACCTTTTAACACGTTTGGTGAGCAAGCAAGAAACACATTGTACCCAAAAATCGACGGGAGAATTTAAAGATGGTTATGAAAAATAAACTGACCTATTCTGGCAGATCACCCTCTGTTCACAGTGCTGCATGGCAGCTACCCATGCACAGAAATTAATAGAACTTCGTAAGCAGTGAATCAATTACCGTCCACCGCTAAGCAGGTGTAGTTTGCGTCACCACGGTGCAGTCACTCCAAGACTGTGACAGATAGTTCTTCCCCTGCCTGCGTACTTCACACTGAGCAAACACGGCGCGCGCTCAACGCGGATGCTGAATAAGATAAGACAATTATCGGCCCCTGCTTATCCGCCGTGACTGCTCACTGCCAATGGGGAATGGCTTCCCTTTACATACCTGCCTGCTTGTTTGCCTGGGAGCAACCGAGTGGGCCTCAATATCTCTCTCTCTCTCCGGTTAAATTATAAGCCGGGCATTCTGTGTTATTCAATTAAAAGCGAGACAGGCTTCCTAATCTGTTATCGGAGCGACGGTTGCTTGCCTCTGCTCTCTATCTGCAGGACGCCTGCTCTCATCTCTATCTGATCAATCTAATCTGCAGGCATTAATAACATGCCTGAACTCCCCACAGTGAGCTGGCAAGGGCTGGAGAGGCTACTGGGCTGGAGAGTAGCCCAAATGTCATCCTAAGGCCATTTGAAGTCTAGACAGTGCCCTGTAATGGTCATGTCCAAGCTCAAGCGTAGAGAGCCTCAGCAGGCCTGCTGAGAACGGTTGGCCACAGAAGCCTTCTGCTGAGCTTGATGGTGTGTGGGTAGGCATTGGAGAGTGATCACATGCAAAACTTAAACGTTTAGAGAGCCTAAGTCACTCCCTCATTATGGGACCTTAGTTTGGAAAAAATATGTTTTGGTAGTCAATGGCGAGAGCCGAATACATTTTTGATCCCTTTTGAATTGTTGGTCTTTTAAAAGATAATTGTTCAAGTCAAGAACGTTGCAGTTTGTTGTAAAACTATAAAGTATTGTTTAGTTTAGTGTGTAACCGCTCAGGGAACTACAACTTTCGGCACGCACAATTTAGGTCACCAAAGCAATGTTCTTCTTCGACTTGTGGGTTGTGGCGCGAAATTGTCATGACGTCACTTATGCGAAACAGTAAAATATCATATGTCTACTTTGTGTGACAAATATACGGGATCTAAAAATTATTTGGTTCTTGCCATTGACTACCATACATATTTTTTTCTAATTTTGGTCCCATAATGCGGAAGTAACGTAGGCTCTCAATAGTAAGCTAGATGTAAGCTAATGCAGTTTTTGTCAAAATCACCAAACATGTCTTCGCATTTTGCTAGTTTAGATGTTTTCTGTGCGTGCTGAAAAAATAATCTGGTAATACATTTACACCGCCCTGGCTCCGTAAATATGATTAGGAACATAACCAAAGTGGCTAACACCGCTCACAACAACAGTGCCGCGTGGCTTCACAACGCATTTCCAATGTGTGGGGAGTTTGTTTTGATTTGAGCTCGGAGATAGCAAGCAATTCTCCAGAATGATTAACCCTGCCTTTTGATTTGACCGATTTATAGTCAAACCACACACTCTATACATGCATGCTGCAGAGCGCAGTGATCGATGTACAGTGCAATGCATTCGCTTGTTAACGGTGTTCCCCTTTCATTTATCAATACAGTTAGTCTATTCATATGCTTTGAAAGGCCAGGCCAGGATGAAAAGCATCCCGCAGCTAAGCTGACGGAAGGAATTAGAACTGAGCGGGAACCTAGAGGTCGTAAACCAAGGCAAGTAATTACTTCTGACCTTCTCACCTGTTGCTTGATTGAGCTGCATGGGAAGCAGCTGTGTTAATTATGTAAGGAAAAGCTTTTATGGTTAAGTATGGCACAACCAAATGAATTATTTCTCCTGTTCTTATCACGGCTGCACTGAATTTGAAGCTTTTGAAAATAATTGGATCTTAGCAACGGAGATCATTTTACCCCCCTCTCGAGTCCCCTGCTAATTTGTGACGTCTTTGTGGCTTAGGCTATTATCTATTCACCAACATAGACATGTTCTTTTCTGTATTTCTCTTTGCTTTTTATGTCATCTCGGTAGTTGCCTTCAGGGTGACCTTTAGAAAGAAAGGCTAAATTGTTACCCTACCACCACTCCAAACGAGGTCAGGATTGTTTGAATTAGGCATGGATGGAATTGTAGATCAGGCATAATTACCCATTAAAATGTTTCATAAGGGCAGATTTTTGAAATGGCTGGGGATTTCTATACTCGTCCCCTTACTAATCCAAGGCTCAGACTCTATGCGTACTGCTCTGTCGTGTCATATAGGCATCCGTCTGTGATCCCTCTTGACGTGCCAGAACCTCAGGGTGAATATTCGTTATCCTGTTTTTATTTTTTTATTTAAATGTATTTATTTATTTATTTATGTATTTATTTATTTTTGATTAGCACAGCAAACTGCATGCGGCTACAACACCCCTCCCCCATCCTCCTCTCCCCCAACACACACACACACACAAACCCTGCGGCCCTCATCGACCCCTGACTCACCATGACTCAGCAGGGACTTCCAGAACTGCCCCTCTTCAGGGTTAGGGAAGGTAACAGGGAACGGGGAGGGGAGGAGAGGAAAGGGGGGATAATGAAGCTGGTGAAGTGAACTGACCCGCTCTATTGGCTCTGCGACTGGAGAGACCGACAGCAGCCCTCGCTGGATGTGCACGGCCCGTGCATGACAAAAGGCTGTTGCTTTACATCTGACCTTGTTTGGACTCGTACCACCTTTGCAGCCGCTGCGGCTGCCCGTTAAGGTCGCATCGAAGGGTTTGACCAGACCACGCTTTGTCATGTCTGCAATAACAATATGTGCTAACCAGACGAGTGGCCGCTAGCCTCAATATCCTCCCGCAAAGGGTTCCTCTGTTACATCAGTCATTCTTTAAAGCTTCAGAGTGCTGTGACTGAATGTGCCACGACAATGTCTGGGTAATGTGTTATGCTTCCCCTACATGTACGCTTGATGTTATCTTTAACATATTCGATATGCCTGAACATGTTGGAATGGCGGTTGTTCAACAGCCTTTTTTGGCAATGCGCATTCCAGCCGGACATGTCTGTGTCCTTTGGATTGAGATGTTCTAGAAATGTGCTGTATAGTCTGACTGATATGACCCTGTGCCACTAAAGGAAACAGCCATTCATATGGTGTACATTTCAAATGTCTCCAACACAGCCACAATCGTTATACCGTTTTATTCATTGTTTCCTTTGGTACCTTTTTTTTTTTTAAACTCCTTTCCTTGCTTGAAAGTTTGCTTAATGCTTTACTTCCATCAATCAGCCTTCGTCAGACATCAGTTGCCAGGCTGTGTGTATGTGTGCAACGTCCATTACCAGCCTCAGTAAAACGGAAACACACTTTTATTCTATTGGGCACAATTATGGTTAAAACGGGCTTCTGCACTTTAAGCTCTTAGGCTGAGCCTTTGTTACTCTGAGGTCCTTGCCCCTCTCAAAATACACAATGACTGCTCGCCACTATTTGTTATTTACTGGGTGAAGTGACAGGAAAGTGTATGCAGTCAGGTATTGTGGGCTTTCCATTAACGGCACAGTGGGCTTAAAGTCGCCCTAGTGGCTGAGTGATCAGCGGTGTGCTCCTGCGCCCGGGATTGCGTCGGTTTAGCCTCATTCCAGATCAGCGTGGTCTCAACGAGTCTTGCCCTACAGATTAATCGCACTGAAATTAATCTAATCTACTATAGTCCCTTTATCTCCCAGCCCATCTGTTTTCCATTGTTACATAGGATAGATTAGTAAAGTTAGGAACATACTTAAAAAAAAAAGTGTTTTAATAAAAAAAATTGTATATTGACTGTGTATATACTGGTGTTTTAAAGTGTACATGTAAGTCAGGGACTTTGATATAATTTTTTGGGTAAAATCAAGGAAAATCTGCAAATTTTGTTTTGAGTAGCCTATGCAAAATATCATCATGTTAGTTTTCATGCTGGCTGTCCCGTTTACACATTAATCGTTCTGGTGAACTTTTACTTTTTTTAATTCCATTTTGCAATGGGTAATGGAAAAATTCAGATTTTTTGTCGGTGAAGATCAGGGAAAGATCAGCAAATTTGACATTTAACTTACTGTAGAGTGGGAGCTCTGTGCACTGTGTGTATACAGTACAGTAATGATCACCCATATACAGTGTCAGGCAGTGTCAGGTTAACAGGCTGGCATTAGGCTCACACTAAGTGCACTAAATACTATGTCAGTTAATGCTAGCTTAATGCTGTTAGACACAGAGGCGTTCAGCGGGGAAAGCCAACAGGCCTTCGAGAGATTGTGTTGCCTCGTAATTGTTGCTCACCTAGCTTGTATCGCCCTGCTCTCATCAAGAGCCATTCAATGATTTGCCTTCAGATCACTGGGGTTTAAAATATATAGTAGTCATTTTACTTTTGTTATACTATTTGTGAGGTATTGGAACACAAATAAATAAAGTTGTAATGCAGAAAAACAAATAAAATTAAATTGCTGCTATTTTTTGGTATCATATTCGGCACAGCAACACTCCCTTTTGTGTGTTTAAAGCATATAGTCGACTCTTTATCTTTCATAAGGCATAGTGATAATGTCTATATTGCAAGTAAGTAAAATGTATTTATATAGCACATTTCACAGATACAAATAACAAAGTGCTTCACAACAGTAGAATAAAGTACAACAATAGTAAATACATGACAGCACATGACACAAATAAATAACCAAACAAAAGCAAATAAACAGAAATACATGTCGGACCGGCCTCACCACCCTACAGTCTAACTAAAAGCCTCTTTAAATGAAAGAGTTTTCAGTTGTGTTTTAAAAGTTTCCACCGAATCCAAGCAGCATAGGGAAGTTGGCAATGCATTCCACAACCTAGGTGCCACTGCTTGAAAAGAACAGTCCCCTCTAGTTTTAAAATGTGTATGTGGAACAATTAAAATTCTCTTACCCTTTTATCTAAGACTACGAGAGGACGTGCACAGCTGTATCAGGTCAGAGATGTAAGGGGGTGCTTCTCCTTTTAGGGCTCTAAAAGTAAGAACCAATATTTTAAAATGCATTCTAAATTGCACTGGTAACCAGTGAAGTGAAGCTAAAACAGGTGTGATATGTGCCCTTTTTCTAGTGCGTGTTAAAAGCCTCGCAGCAGTTTTGAACAATCTGGAGGCGATAAAGCTGTTTCTTATTGAGACAAGTAAAAAGACTGTTGCAATAATCTAACCTAGATGAAATAAAAGCATGGATTATCATCTCAAATTCGGCTTTAGACACCAGGGCTCTTATTTTAGATATGTTCCTTAGTTGAAAGAAACTGATTTTAATTAATAGTTTTGAGTGTTGCTCCATTGAATTGGCTGAATCAAAAACAACACCTAAACTCCTAATACTCGCATGCACAGGTGAACATAAGGCACCGATATGTTGCTTGATTTGAGGAATACTTTGCTCAGGGGCAATGATTAGTGTTTCAGTCTTAGCAGAGTTCATAAGTAAAAAGTTATCATTTAACCACTGCTTGATTCTAGTCAGACAGTTGATTAGAGAGGACAGTTTGTGTAACAGTAGGCTTAAAAGAGCAGTACAACTGAATATCGTCTGCATACAGAGGATAAGAAACATCACTAAACTGGCTGATTATCTTTCCTAGAGGCAGCATGTACAAAAGGAACAGAATCGGTCCCAGAACAGAACCCTGAGGTACCCCACTCG
>JAODUH010092320.1:0-14284 GCA_027564835.1 Typhlichthys subterraneus | reverse complement strand
ACAGGACAGGTTCCACTCAGAACAGGCCTCGCCATGGTCGACCAAAGAAGTTGAGTGCACGTGCTCAGCGTCATATCAAGAGGTTGTCTTTGGGAAATAGACGTATGAGTGCTGCCAGCATTGCTGCAGAGGTTGTAGGGGTTACTCAATTATATAAAATAATTGTTTGTTGCTAAATTCATGTTAAATATCACGCAGAGCAGCGTTTTCCCAACCCTGGTCCAGGTACCACTATAGTACCACTATATTGCATGTTCTAGATTTCTCCTGCTCCAACACACCTGATTCACATGAATAGGTCATTAGCAATTTCTATAGAAGCCAGAAACAATGTTCATGTGAATCAGGCGTGTTGGAGAAGGGAGACATCTACAACATGCAGCATAGTGGTTCTCCAGAACCAGTGTTGGGGAACGCTGATATAGGGCACCTTTAAGTTAAATACGTGCAGATGCAGTTACTATTCTGTGGAATTGCAATGAAAAAATGTAATGGGCCGCTCGGGAACCAATCAGAAAAGTACATTTCAGCCAGGTACCCTTGTGCGCTTCTTTACAAATCAGATGTCCCCACAAGCGTCCCATCTAAACCACTGTCTTATGCCCACCTAGTTTAATATGCAGGACACAAACATTGCTCAAGTCCTTAGCAAGAGTCAAAAATGTGATCCCACCAATGACAACATTGTGTTGGCGGCGGTGATGTTAAAATCCACAGACAATCCCAAAATGTTTACAATATTGGCAGCAGCATTTCATATAGATCACTTAGAACATGTGTGATTCCACACAGTCTTACTAAACACTTTTCTCACATAGCTTTAGATAAGAGTCTGCTCAATTCTGAATATGTATATTTGAACAGAAAGTACATATAGCATGACTAAGGTTTAAATAAGGCAGTGGCCATTGGGACATAATTCATGTGCTGGTCACATCAGTGCATGCAATGCACGCCTGAAGTTCCTGACCTGGGTTCCTGTCTCTGGAGACACATGCTTGCTCTCACAACAAACCCTGTCCGAATGTTCTGCTCTTTCCTTTATTTACCCAATAGCATTATACTATCTTTTTTTTTTTAATTACAAAGCGAACTGATTTTTTTTTCCTTAGAGGAAAGTTTGGCTATCTATACATTTTGTAAGTCAGCTGTCCAATACAATGATGCAACCAGGGCCAGATATACATTATATTGGTTCAATAAACCAGTGACAAGATGGAGCAGGCCTTAGCCTCAAATCAGCAAGAGACCCAACACGTTTACAACTTCAGTGAAGATAACGGATTGAAAATGTTCTTAATGTGAACACTGTATATTGGAACAATATGGTGTACAGTATATGTGGACATTTGGATTGGGTGCATATGTCTGAGGTCCCATACCATCTCTCACCTCTCCTAGCAGCACACAGGCCTTAAAATAATAATTTAATAATAATAAAAATAATAATAATAATAATAATAACATTTCATAGTTCAAAACTCTGTTCTCATATCAGTGCTGATTATAAACAGCTGATTGGCCTTACAGGCAGCAGCTACTGTGAAAGAGCTGTCGAGGCATAAAAGAAAATGCACCGTAGTCATGGCAACTAGTCTGAAGACATTTTATAATAATGGTACTTTCACCTTGAAAACTGAGAAAAGCCTGTTCAACGTGACAGCTGGCACTGGGTATGATATGCATTGTACTGTACATGCACTATACATGACTGACAACACACAAGGTACTCTGACCCTCTTTCTGCTGCTTGCTGATGCTAATGTTTGTGTAGCAGCAGTGCAGTCAAATGCTTATACGCAATACATACGTAGTTGTTTTTATTATATACATGTATTACAGTCAAACACTTAGAAAAATATTTAAACGTTATCCATTAATCTGCATTTAAAAGAGGAATGACAGCAGTCCTACATCTGGATACAATTATTATTAAGATGCATAACTTGCAGACGTTCAGATAAACAATAAGGATGGTCTTAATGGTAATAATTCTAGATGTTATGGATAATAAAAAGGTTAGCATTTGATTATACAAATAAAATGCGTTATTCACTTAGGCTAGTATTATTGTTTGTGTACTTTTGCTGCAACAGGCAGCTAATATAAACTACCTTTAACATAAGATAGCTAGGCTACAGCCTAAAGTTTTCAAGGGAAGAATGCAGTTAAAACTACCAAGGAATTAAATTCAACAGTAGTTTACAGAGTCCTGGTTACTTTAACTCTCCTCACAGTCTTAATAGGAAAATCCCTGTTGGATATGTGGTTAGCAAAGAGCTTGGCAGTTGGGACAGACTGGGCAGTCTGAAATTCAGCAGGAAAACTGCAGACAGACATGAATGTTGCCCAACTGACCACTTATTTGGTTTGGAGTCCCATATATGCTCATGTCTTAGCAAATAACTTTCTCTGATAGATAGAAATGTGCATAGAATAGTCCATAAAATAAACACTCGTTTGTTTTTTTCATTACAATATAGTTGGCTGTGTGTGTGTGATTGTGTGTGTGTGATTGTTGCTACTCACAGCTCCCAACATTATGCGGACTATGAGCCATCTAAAGGCCCAGATGACGATGAGGGAGGGGGGACAATGCCGAGGGACCTGGGACAATGTCCACACTGGGCACAGGAACATGCCAAGGAACCCTGTCTCCAGCAACTGGCTCTCCCAGCCTGGAAGACAGGAGAGAGGAACAGCCAAATGGAGTCAGATATACCAGGCAGAGACGTGTTTCATGGCATAAAAACTACAGCTGACCACAAACTGTGGACTACCCCCCAGCTACAGTAGAGCAACCAATCAGAGCGTCTTCCCCACTGACCTAACCACATATCTGGGTCGTAAACCAACATTAACCCTTCTATTTATAAGTTCTTACCATATTCCTCCCTCACCAAGATTAAAATCAAAAGGTTATCCATGTAAAAAGCACACATGCATAGATACATTACATGTTAACTTAGCAGATGTGGTAGGGCCTTAGTGACTACTATGGTGAGTTGGAGGGAGAATTGAGGGAAAACAGAGCAGGAGTCAGAGGTGTGGCATTAATATGTAAAAGAGATGTGTGTAATAGTGTGGGCCTAATTGCCAACATGCATTCCCACTCACGCCATAAAAGCTGTCTAATGTTCTCAACTGCTTCTAACCCTACTACTCTATGTCTCTTTGTTGCAACATATCTGACTGAACTGACATTTTTGAGTAAACCTCTATGGCTCAGCTCAATTAAACCTCTTCTCTGGTTCTCAAGAAACTGTCCAATGGAGGATGAATTTTTATGCCTTTTCCAAACAGAAGGTCAAGTTCACTTACCAAAGGAGTACCTGGAAACAGAACAGAACAATAAAAGACTGGATTTAAGATACATTCCTGGAGAATTTTCACATTATTATTATTACTACTACATTAAGTTTCTGGTTTCTGGAATACTTGGATCACAAGCAGAAAGTCTGTTTAGGACCATGGTCTATAGTTTGTTAAACAAATAATAATGTGCATTTGTGTGTAAAAGCACATAGATCTACTAACCACAGCTGTCCCACATTGACCAGAGAGTGGTAGAGAATCCACAGTGTTGCCATGATCACCATGTTGGCAGCTCCAGTCACCAGAACAAACCCAGACAGCCCCAGCCCAACCAGAGCGATGCCATCCACATTGGTGTCCATGTCACTCCAGTCCATGAACCAGAGGATGGATGGCGTGTATGTCAGTGCAGCCATGCCTATCTTGCCCCCCACATAACGCTTGACACTGTATAGATAGTCTTTGCATGGCATCAAGCCTCGTTCGCCAATGAGTTGTTTATTCTGGTTGTAAGCCACACAGAATGCTACAACTGGGCAGAGAGAGAGAGAGAGAGAGAGAGAGAGAGAGAGAGAGAGAGACGAAATTGTCCATGTTTATCAGTATGGATTTTACTTTTTAATTTGACATACTCTCACATTTGCAATAAAGGTTGATTTAGTTGTAAATTACACTTTATTTGTAACAACTTCAACAGATGTAGGCTAAATACACGTAGGCTACTTACAGTAGATAAACGCAATAGCGCGCAGGAGCACAATTCGAGTAAGCCAATACGTCCCAGTTTGCAAAGAAACGGGGCCCTTTGCCTTCTCTTTATAAGTACTTTTCTCCTGCCCATTTTGTTCACTGTCGACATTAAACCCAGTCGCTGTCTTTAAAGTATACACACGCCTTTTCCTAACTAAGCACTCTGAACTTTCACCGGGAGTCGCCATATTGTTGCCCAAGCAGTCACGTGACTGTCTTAGTAGTCTAGTTTTTAAATAAGCCTAAATATAAAAATATCTTATCATGAAAGTATACAAATGAAATAAATAATAAGTACTGAGATCTATTTATATTTCTTATAACCTATTTAGGGATCTTATGTTCACTTTACACGTCGATGCATGGCACCTGCTCCGGTCTGCTCCAACAGGCCTTACTTTGATTGGTTCAATGAGACACGCCTTTAATACAGTCAGGGCAGACAAATAATAATATAAATACTGTAATGTACATTGTATGCAATAGCCTACAATTAAATAGGCAGAAAATCACCAATGTCTTATTTTTCTTTTCTGTGTTGGAGTAGGCTATATGCTAATAGGCATTGTTTTCCCTTCCTTTGCTCCCTCTCATATCACACGTCGCACATCATCTGACCTGCAATGTTATTATTATCAGCATTCTAGTCTGCACCTGGCCAGTGCTTTTCCCATCTTGAGAAATATGTGTTCTCTTTCAATTGAAGAGATACTCATAGCATACTAATTTTAAATTATCATAATTAAAATGCCTCAATGCATTTAGAAATCGTATACAAAACTGTTTATTGCTCTGCCAGCGTTACGGTAGACTAACACCAATAGGGTATAAGGGGAGGAGAGTTCTGACTCAGAGTGCTAAAAGTTCTGTGTAGGGGCAGGGCACTGAACAAGTGAGATGAGGTTAAGTTGAAGATGGCAACCAGTTTACAGTGGTGATTGCAGGCTTCTTTACATTTGGTGTTAATAGAGATGCCCTAGATTATTGGATTAAATGTTCTTACATTAAGCATTAAGTTTTTACTGACCAATCATGCCAGAAGAAAACCAAGCCCTTACTGAACATCCATGCAGCCGAGTGGACAAGCCTGCATATCTGCATGTTTCACAAAACCCAGATCCCGGGAAAGAAACATCGTGCCCTTCTGGAATTACGCACGAGTGCGAATTGGACGACGACCGCTTCCCAGCCTGCATCCGCGACGCTGTCTCGCAGGTTCTGAAGGGCTATGACTGGTCGCTGGTTCCGCCGCCTCCTGCAGCGGACAGGGGGTTGAAGAGCAAACCTCACGTCAAACGACCCATGAACGCGTTCATGGTGTGGGCGCAGGCGGCGCGGAGGAAGTTGGCTGACCAGTACCCACACATACACAATGCCGAGCTCAGCAAGACCTTGGGCAAACTCTGGCGGTGAGAAAATAGTTTTTTTTAATGCATTTTGAAATTATTCATTGTTGTTAACTTAAACTTATTGCTTTATGGCAAAAGTTACGTTTGGCTGATAGCTGTTAATTATCATAAATCATTGCAAAACACTAGACATAGCCTACTGTTGCTGCCTATGAAAAAAAAAAAAAAAAAAATAAAAATAATATAAAACTATAGCTATGAAACGCAACTGTTATTGAAGTTGGACAGGTCTACCCAAATCATTGCATTAAAGAAATGTGTAGAGAACAATTACATTTAGAGCAGCCTATATTACTATTAATCAGTGTTGGGCAAGTTACTCAGGAATTGTAATAAGGTACTATTTACTTATTATTACTGTGTATTAAAATGAATTGGTTGGGGAACTAGTTACATTATTATATTACTATCACTATCACTACCCTGTCTCGCACTTTCAGAAAAATTACATCCTGTGTAGGCACTCATGTGAGAATTGAATCCTCTTTATTGAAACAATAATTGACCTTAGTGTCAACAATAGCAATCAGCCAAAGTGAAAACATTGCAGCCTCTCAAACCAGATGATTAGACAGGTTGGTTCAATTAGCCTATCATAAATTTGCTAGGTCCATATATCTAGTTCTTGTAACGCAGTAATGCAGCATTACTTAGTAATTAGAGATAAGTAGATTAGTAATAGTAATATTATTACCGTTTTGGATATAGTAATTAGTTACAGAGGAGTTCAAATGACAACACACAGGAGTGTGATGTCATTCTCTGCTTAGGACACAATTACTCCAGTATTTCGTTATAAAATATAAAATAGTTGATTACTGCTACATGAATGTGTACCATATGATAGAGCATGTCCTACTGTATGTGTTGCCCAGGCTACTATCTGAGATGGAGAAGCGTCCCTTCATCCAGGAGGCTGAGAGACTCAGGCTGCAGCACAAGAGAGACTTCCCAGACTACAAGTACCAGCCTCGGAGACGCAAAGACTCCAAACTGGGTTTTGATGGAGCCTCTTCCACCCCTGCCCTTGGAGAGCTCCCTCAGCATGGACAGGACTGCAAGTCTGAATCTGGGACAGCCACACTAGCAGGTCACATCGGCAGACACCGTCATTGCCATCTTGACAGGACGGGTGAGAGGATTCTGAGGTTATTCTGTTGGTTTATTATCCACTTGGGATGGGAGGGATGCTTAGAATCATGTGACTATCATGTAAACATGTTAGTAAACATGTTAACATCGTGATGCGTCCTAATATGTTGTAGTTGCGTTAGTTGTGTTAACATAAAAGTAGAGTTATGGTCCACTATCATTTTATTGTTTTGTTATTTATTTGTTATGGTTTCCAGGGCAACCTCATGGCCCGCCAACGCCAACGGCCACCCCCAAAATAGACCTGCCCCTAGTGGTCAAGCAGGAGGGCTGTTGGCCTCCAAACTGTGTTTTTTCCCTGGCAAGTCACCGGCACAACATGGACTTCAGCAGTGTTGATATCGCTGAACTCAGCACCGACGTCATCAGCATCGACGTCCACGAGTTTGACCGCTACCTGTCCGTCAGCAGCCACGGCCCGGCCTCCTTACAGTCTTGCACAGATAACACGCACGTACCTAGTTTTAACCCTTCGGGATCCCAACTCTCATCTCAGCCCTACTCCAACTCTCATTGCGTTCCCTGCTGGGCCGCTAATGCCTGGACCACAGCTGGAACAGCTCCCCCTGGTGGTGCCTCGAGTAATGTCAGCAGCAGCGTTGACAGTCATTCAAAGCCTGCGATTAAGACGGAACAGATGAGTCCCGGGCACTACAGCCCCCACCCCCCCACCCTGGGACCCGTCCCTTGCCCGGCCCCCCCTGTCTCTCCCTACCCCTCCGCCTCCATTAGCCAGCGTGACTACACTGACCTGCAGAGCCTCAAGTTCCACGCCTCGTACCCAGGGTACCCTGCTCTGTACCAGCACCCGTATTTGTGTTCCCCTCGTAGGGCCCATGCCACGCCCCTAGCCCCCCAGGCAGGTGGTAACAGCCCAGCTACGCCTCCCTGAACAGGCTGTGAGGGAGGACAAACCCAGGGGAACACACAGGCCATGAAAACAAGTTGCTGACAGGCTGACTGTAGTCTAGATAGCGGCTTTAAAATTGGTTTGCTTCTTTCTTGTTGAAATGGATAGTTAGAGTCATGTAACTAGTTGGTTATATTGTTATTAGTGGCAGCCGATTATTCTATATCAGTACAACCTTTATCTCATGCTGCTTACTAACAAATATGTGCAGACATTACTGAAATGTTTTGTGGATCAGAATTGCTGCTGATTTAGTCTCCGTGGAGGATATTCACTATATCTGTACAGAACATAACCTTAGACTTTGAAGTGCTTGTAATTTTGTGTTATGACCGCTTTACTTTTCCAAGGAAGACTTGAACTCTGGAACCCTTACTTTGTGTACTTTGACAGATTTACCTTATGGTATACTGTAACATAATATTATATTTTTATGTTGTGTATTTGTAACAATGTTAAAGCTCCCTATTATTATTGCTGCATGTTAGTAGAATTACACGAATTTGTATGTATTTTATTTAATTGTTTTATGCTTCTTTAGTATTGTATAGCCTGTATCCCCGTTGTGCCCTGTAGCTCCTACTTGTTTTGCAACTTCCTGTTTGGGGTGTTAATAATCCTGTTTACCCCCTGACCTCTCCCCTTATGCTCTATGATGTGGCGAGAGGTGGGTGTCCCCAATTTATCTAACATCAACTGTTATAATCCCATACTTGTATGTTTTATTTATTTTGCCAAAAGTTTGTACCTTATATTTCCATTCATTTTCAATTGTTATTATTTTACTACAGTGCCATTGTGATGTTTTATTTTTGTCTCAAATTGTGTATATAGGAGCAGATGCTACAGCCTGTAATGCTACGGGAATTTGTGCTTTTCTTTAATTTATGCAGGTATGTAGTTTACATATTCTGTGTATTTGTATATAGTGTTCTGTGTATTTGTATATAGTGTTATTATGCTAGCAGCGAGTCAGCCCTTATGCTCTATGATGTGGTGAGAGGAGCTACAGCCTGTAATGCTACGGGGATTTGTGCTTTTCTTTTAATTTCTGCAGCTGCAATAAATGGTCGAAGACCAAGCGATCAACGAGTCACACAAGTTATTTCAAAACACAACACAGAATCTACGCTGGTTATATGTGCTATAAACTAATGGTTTGTTTGCTAGTATAGGATGGACAGACTGGTGTGCTAATCTGGCCCTGATTATCAGTGGTACTAAAGTGCTTTAGGCCATATTGGCGAATATAAGGTATTTATATTGAATTTCAATTTAAAATGAACATTTTAGTGGAATGACAATGATTGTTTTTGTAGTACTGGTTAATACTGTACTTAACTGTGTATCATTATTTTAAGACCCATTTTATCTCATCAATATGCAATATACTGTATACCCTGTATACACACAAAAGCCTGTGAAATGACTTGCAACCTTTTCAAGATAATAAATGGCAATGTACACTATGCAAGTAGTTCAAACTATTATCTATTGTATACATTTACAGTATATGATGTGTTTCTGCTACAAGCCTGTTCATATTACCCAACATTCCTCCCCTGGAGAAAACTGTACTCATCTTTAAGAAGTATTTTGTACCCTGACTAAATATCTATCTAAATAATATATAAGTAATGTCATTTGAAAGCTCGTACACTGTGCAAAAGTAATACAACTATCTGAATGGAATATACAAACTTCTAAAGGATGCTTATTCTGTGTGTGGACAAAGACAAACACCCAGACAGACTGCTGGGATAATGCTTCTTAAACACCTATTGTGTACATTAGAGGAAAAACAAAAATCTGTTTGCTTCTAGACTATTGCTCTAGAGAGGTGCTAGAGTCCATTCTCCAGGTCTTTCCTGTCCAGGTAAAACCTTCCTCTCAAACTCAATGGCCCAGTGTCTACAGTGTGTATAATGGGCATATTTCCATGACAACATGCCATTCAGACAGAAACTACACAAATGTAACCATGGTGACAGATGGTGGACGGTATGTGAATGTGTTTATGTGTGTTTGTGTCTTGTAAAAGTGTGAGTTACGTGCCGGCATATTCCTCTAGTAACTAGTTACTGTAATATTATACATTTTTTCAGTAACTAGTAGTGTAACTACTCTTTCTAAAACGGTATTAATATTACTATTACTAATCCAAGTAATGCTGCATTACTGCGTTACAAGAACAAGATTTCTGGTCATTTTTAGAAAGGGGTGAGGCAGGGTAGTTATTGTGAAAGTAATATATGTAACTAGTAACGTAACTAATTACTTTTAATACCCAGTAATAACTAAAATAATTACTTTTTGAAGGAGTAATAGTAAATAGTAACTTATTGCATTTCCAGAATAACTTTCCCAACACCGGTTACAACATTTATACATGGCAACAGCTTATGAGTGGTAGAGTGGCGCCATCTACCGGCCAGATAACTAACCTTCAATGTTTTTCTCACAATTCATAATTTTATACCAAATTAGCCATAATATTATTCATGTTTTTAAGTGCTCGGATGTTTATACTGTCTACAGACAGTCAGTATAATCTATAGCAGTGGTTCCCAAACCTTTTCCTTTGGAGCTCCCTGCCTCTCCAATCACCCCCCTGTGAACTCTAGCACCTCCCAGAGGGGGACATGGACCCCAGGTTGGGAATCACTGATCTATATAGACTTTCTTGTTGAAAAAGTAGTTTGTGACAAAATGCAACCCAAACGTTATGCGTTTTCTTCTGTATTGATATTGAAATTATTTCAAATTATTCCAAATAAATTATCAAGATCATAAGGTCTGTAAAACTATTAAAAAAAAAACAGTTGTAGAAGCAGTAAAGATCTAACATCCTGTCACATTACGGTCCTTGGAAGCAGCATTCATGTCAACAACTACTGTATGTATTATGCATTTCAAATAAATATGAGAACATTTGTTGGCATTGTAAATGAGCTCAGATGCAAAGCAGGACACTGCAGCTACATTATCTGAGATGGCAATCTTTGTGACATTGTGTAGTATGGGATTTATGCACACACGTTCCCAACAGCACCTTGTCAATTCAGAATAAAGTTCAACAGAGTTCAATGCCAGGGAATTAGCCTTCACAATGAACAACTTCACAATTCCACACAGAGTCACTGTCACCAAAACTGTACATTAATTAAATTAAGTATGCATGGTCTAAATTAAGCACACTGTGCAATTACTCTAGATTACATAAATACACTAGATTACAGGGACAATGAACCAATCACAAGACAAAGTTCAGAGGGTGGGACCAAGAATGGTGTGGTGAATGACACATAAGACAGGCATCAGTGATGATCTAAACACCAGTTCAACTGATGTCTAAAAGTGCACCCCCAAGCAAGCAGCCAAGAGTTCCATAAGACGTCGTTATGGTGTACAGTTAGACCACTGTCCCTTCATTGTTGGGATTTAATTCATGTTAGTTCCTATCTCAGGAGATCCACTACACCAGCTGGGCTCAGAGGCATCGGTCAGTGTAGAGACTGGACCAGTCCAGTAGCAGCTGAGGTGAGACTTCATCGTGAAGCACACAATGTCAAGGTTTGTGCTTAAAATGGGCCTCCACTGCAATGAAAACCAATGGCAACGTTGGGATACACGCAGGCAGTTTATACCCACCACTGTATTGGTGGGTATATAATTATTCATGAAATTTGCGTTTAACTTACTACAGGTATAATGTAGTTTCTCATGCAACTAATATTTATTTGGAAATGGAATGGTTTTTCTGTACCTGCATATTCCTGAGGCCTCATTGGCCGATTGATGACTCTCTGGAAGGCTGCTATCCAATCCTTTTGCTCGGCTTCAGTCTCGCAGGCAAACAGGAACTTCCTGTCTGGCGTTACTATGGTGATGCCATGTTTCCAGTGGTACCCCTGAGTGGAGGGGGGCAGGCCTGACAATACTGTATAGCTGTTCTCCTTACTGCCAATAAACACCTCTCCCCGAGCAAAGGCATCCTGAGAGGGAGGGGGAGAGAGAGAGAGAGAGAGAGAGAGAGAGAGAGACGGAAGGAGGGAAAGGGAGAGTAGAAATACTTTGCCATTACTGAGCAGTGGTTTTCAAACTTTTGAGCCCCAAATTAGCCTACCACCACCCAACCATCGCCCTCAGATCAATGTTCACTGAGATTATAGTCTGGAAACACTGTCCTTTAAGTTTTCACACAGCCACCCTGGATGATGGACCAACCAGCATCCAGGGGGGTGGCTTAAGTGAGATGACGGTGTGAAACCAAGCATGTTTCTAAATGGTGGTAGAGCTAGATGAGGCGATCAAAACAGTTGTAGAAATGCAGATTAGTTAACAGCTGTTCAATAGTTAGAAATGAACCAGAGGTCTGCACCCAGTAGTAATGACTGTTAGCACTCCCAATGGAGCGTGGCCGGCATATTCACAGTGAATTCTGGGTCTGGTTACACCAGGCTAGCCCCAACACTACTATTTATTTAAATAGCACAACATGTACAGGAACAAGATCGTTGTGATTTCTCCAGCTACACCGTATATTCAATGTCACTAAGAATACATTTCATCATCATCAATAGAACAGTTAATTCAAAATTGAAAACATTACACTTCATAACGTATAACACAAAGTTTAGGCCAAGTCTGTATTTACGTACAGTTCAGTCCAGACTTTCAGAAGTCTGGCATATTGCATAATAGTATACAGCACACTGAGTATAATAAATAAATGTAGCATTGACAAAGCATTGACACAATCCGACGCCACTCTCAAAACCAGCGGACTGAATGTTTCATACCAAAGGGTCTTTGAAGTACATCAGTCTTCTGTCATCCATGGTAAACCATCTCTTTTTAAAGCCCTCAGTGTGCTGCATGGAGTTCAATAAGGATGCAAACAGTCAATGTGATTACACTAAACAATTTCTATAAAATAGATTATTTAAACATTTTTAGATTCTAAAACAGTTACGTAATGCCAGAGACATTATATAAGGATTTGTTAATGCCTATGCCTATACCAAAGATGTCCTCATGAGCTCGCTGTTTATGTTTGAAAAAGTTTTGAAAGGTTCATATCAACACATTTTTATAACACTGGTTTAAAGACCCATGGTCCAGAGTGTCAGTATACGTATAATGTAGTCGTATTGTGCTTGAAGGGTTATATAGTAACTAACCTTTGGACCTGTCTTCTCCATAAAACCTTCCTTCATGAAGTTCCGTGTGAGTTTAGGCACCAGCTGTAGTGAGGCAAGCAATAATCAATATGAAAAGCCCTCCATGATTCGTAATAGAAAATGTCTTGAAACTGTGCTAATGCGCCTCAGAAGAATTGTTGTTTTCATACTGTGCAATGTAGTATCATCTTTGAAAGCACCTACATTTAAGAATACGGGACTATTACTCTTCTTTAGTAATCAAGGCTGTTGGATATATACAGTATGCAAGCAGTTGATCTTCACAGGCACACTATTCCATGCAAAATACATGGAACTATGCTATTGGTAATAATTGTCTTTAAGGGTTGAATTATATATTTGTAATGTGTGTTATCCCTAATAACATGCTGTCATTATTCTAACAGAATATGATTTGCTTACCATTGCCTGTTAATTTGTTGATGTACTAATTGTTAGTTGCTTTGAATAAAAGCAGCTGCTAAAGGATGTAAATGTATATTTTGAGTTTCACCTTGCAGTCATCTCGTTATCTGCTAGCTTCAAATATAAACTTGCTGTATGTCTCTGCCCACAGAAACTCCACAGCGCCACACAGCTTTCCAATGAAAATATGTGGCCAGATATGGAACTGCAGCGAGCCTTAACTTCCATGACACTAACCCTTCAACCTTCTCAAAGTTAGCGTCCTTTAGATATTAAAATATGCATAGCTAACTAGCAGTTTGGTCTTATCTATGACTCATGCAGGAGGTTAGCATTGAGGGTGTGTACTGCTGAAGGGCAGCTGCCCTGGAAAGAAACATTGCCCAGTGTAAGCGTATATTGAACCTGCCGTTCCAGTTACAGAGCACTTCATCACACATCTACGCCCATGCTGCCATACGTTGTTTAAGTGGACAATTCATTCTACCCTGTATTGAAACACAATGGCAATCTATCTGCCTTTCAAATGCGACTATTAGCATCTATTATTAATATAACTTGTCCATCACTGTGAGACAGATTGTCTTTTGCCATTTCAATGTAACATAACTGGCAGAACAGTACTACATCAAGAGATCAAGCATTAGCGGTAGGCAATAATTACGTGCATTATACCAGCATTTTAAACAAAATACATTAATTTGGTATAGTTATACAGTAGTTATAATTACATGTTTAGTCAGAATTTTAACGACAACTGATTATGGCATCACACACACACACACACACACAAACACATTTGGACCAACAGTATTACACTGAAATGGTCAACATATTTCCAAATACAGCTACATTAATGTAAGGCCACCCCTACCAGACAGGCATAATGCCACATAGACAGTGGTTCCATGTCTGTAGGTTTAACCGTCATCAATGCTCACCTCTTCATTACTGGCCCCAGGGAACGCCACCTGTAGGTAGTGGAACCTGGCTGCTCTGATTGCATTGAACCAGTCCACCATTTCCTGTGTGTGTGTGTGGGGGGGGGGGGGGGGGAGGGAGAACAAGTTAACTACATCATTAATTGGTGAGGAAAAAATAAACATAAAGCGCATCATTTATTTATAAAATAACCACCA
>JAODUH010092309.1:3189-14285 GCA_027564835.1 Typhlichthys subterraneus | reverse complement strand
CTCCCCCACACAACACACCCACCCCCCCCCCCCCCCCCCCCATCAGGTGCTGGGGGTGTTGAAGCCAGACGGGGTCTTCATCGGGGCCATGGCGGGCGGGGACACGCTCTACGAGCTCCGCTGCTCCCTGCAGCTGGCCGAGGTGGAGCGGGAGGGGGGGTTCTCGCCGCACGTCTCCCCCTACACCGCCGTCACCGACCTGGGCAACCTGCTGGGCCAGGCTGGCTTCAGCATGCTGACTGTGGTGAGGCCACGGCCCTGTAGGGGGCAGTAGACCACTCACACTGTAGTGAGGCCACGGGCCTGTAGGGGGCAGTAGACCACTCATACTGTAGGGGGCATGTTTACATAGTGTGTCAATAATGTTGGGAGAGCTTTCGTTAATCATCATTCATATAAATCTAAGTTATGAAAGAGTCGTCTACTTCATACTGTAGCCAAGTTTACATTGGGTTGTGTGAAACATCACCTGTCTCTCGCACGTCTCTTCAGGACATTGATGAAATCCAGGTCCATTACCCCGGGATCATGGAGCTTATGACCGACCTGCAAGGTACAGTCAATGGAAGCTCTGAACTTCAGACAGTCCTTCTGTAAACAGGACAAGGAGATGTAAAGTGTACCTGCTCCCTACATTTGTTTTTGAGCTATAAACAAAGTAACAGGATTGATCTATCTGTGATAAGAAAAGATACATTTTTATAAAAACTACACGTCACCCCATGGCTTGTTTTCATTGGTACACTTATGGAGCTTTTCCACTGCTGGTATCAGCTCGCCTCTACTCGCTTTAGGGAGCTTTTCCATTGCATAGTATCAGCTCACCTGGACTCTGCTCGCCTTGGCACGGGTCTTTACCCACTGCAGATACTGCCCTGTGCCCGCCCACACTGACGCGGCAGAGTTACGTTACGAGTAGTCCCATCCAGCTCTCACTGTATCCTTCCATCAGCTACCAAACTGAGGAATGTCTGCACCTCCTCTGCTGACCACGGCATTGTTTTGCGGTTAGTCGTTTTTTCCCAAATAAAACTCAGTAACAAAATTGCGGCTGCAAATTCGTTTGCACTGAAGCGCGTTGGGTTTGTGCAGGATATCTTATGTCGCGCAAATGTGATGAGACGCTCTTGTCCAATCAGTAGTCTGAATTGTTGTCACGTCACATTCTGGTGTCACCTCAGCTCGCTGGGAACCTCGACAGAGCAGGTACTAGAAGTACCAGGTACTGTCCCAACTGTTGCCCGATGTACCCTGATAACATAACAGTTGGTAACCTGGTCATAACTACTGTACCGTGATAACATAACGGTTGATAATCTGATGGTAACGTTCTTCTGATTGGTTCGTCCCAGGCATGGGGGAGAGCAACTGTGCTTGGAACAGACGATCTCTGCTTCACAGAGACACCATCTTAGCAGCAGGGGCCATTTACAAAGGTTTGTCGTCTCTCTGCTCATCAATGTTGGCTCTGCTGTGGCAGATGACAGTCTTACCATCTGAAGGCACTAGCAGTAATGTTTTACACTTGAACCACATATTTTAGGTATATTGTACGTTTTATTATAAGAGTCTAGTAGGTGAACCATACCACTTACTGCAGTCCAGCTATAAACCATTACCTTAACAATGGTACAGCTGCATAGGCCAGTGGGTGGATAAAAAATACCCTTGCATGCTCATCCTAACCCATGCATGCTATTCAGGTTTGATCTGATGTCATCTGTTAATATTTTAGTGATGCTATCAAATGATTTAATTCAAACATGTGAAAGAGGAAACTACTTGTTTTGAGGTTCACAGTATATCAGTACCATGTCCTGAACTCTATTCAACTATGCCAGTGGAAATACTTTAAGCCAGGAAGTCACAACCTTGTTTATCCGGTTTGTAGAGAGAGAACTGGTTAGTTAGTAAAAGGATACTTGTGTGTTAAGTTATTGCCTGAAGGGACCCAGAAAGGGTTTTACATTTTGATCAAACATGTAATTTAGCTCAAATTAATAATTTATAAAACAAGTCAGATTGAAGCCACACGTGACACCATCTCCAGTCTATCCTCCGTATTTCCAGCCAGGTTACGTCTGGGCACGTTTAAAAGGCAAAACTAATCAGAAACGTGTGGAAAGAACAACATCTTTAATTGTCACACCAATGCTCTTTGAAATGAGCATTAAGTAACAAACACTTGTTTTGTGATGTTTATAGAGATGTATGGTAACGAGGACGGCTCGATTCCCGCAACATTCCAGATCCTCCACATGATTGGCTGGAAACCGGATGAGTCACAGGTACGGCAAATAAGATACAGGGAGCTCGGGAGACTAGCATGTCTTCATGGTTTCAAATTGAGTGTCATCGTGTCGTTTGCCAGGCCAAACCCGCCAAGAGAGGCTCTGCAACGATGTCGCTAGGTGACTTGGCGAAGCTCAGGCACGATCCAAGCGCACACGTCTCTTCGACAGGAAGTCCAAACCGGTGATCCTGCAGTCTTTTCCACCGATGACCGACAAAGGTGTGATTGGTCTGCCAGGAAAACTAGATGAACACAATCATCTCAATCCTCATCAAGTCTAAAACCATTGATCAACATCACTTTCAGCACACTCATTCTTAATGACAAATACATGCTGTACACTCTGTATATAGTTGCATTTAATAATAAAAGAAAGTGTTGTTTGTCTTTCAGACATTTCCAAAGGTTGTGTAATTACTGCATCAGCAGTGCAAAACTGTTGTTGAACTCAAGGTCCTCTGTAACTCTTCATGAAATCAGACAGCTTCATGCTTTAGCAGACACACAGAAGAAAAGGTATTGACATTTATTAATACCATAAATGCATCAATACATTTGCAATTTTTGCTGAGCAGTTTCCTTGGAGATTTGTTTCTTTGGACTTAAAAGTCCATTTTAAAATCTACGGTCAGAGCAGTTGGATCATCTGACCATTTACATAAAAATAATTACTCAATGATGACTTGTGTGATAATTATGCGTTCACTTAGACAAAAAAAGCCAGCTTGGGAAACTTGAAAAATGTACATTCCCTTTATGACCTTCAATGTCAATAATTCACACATCGCATTGTACAAGCCTGTCATATATAGAAAACTATGCAAGTTGACATTCAAACATACCATAATATGCATACAATATGGCTCCTGTGAGTGGTTTTTCTGCCCCGGCAGAATTTACAGGTCAGCTCAATCATAAAAAAGCAGATGGTCACACCCAACGATATACAAGGAACAATTCATTTGAGACATTACGACCTTCAATATAAAGATCTCTGAAGAGGTAAAAATGTTATGAATGGACATCCCATCTTATTGTTCCCCTCCAGTGGTTGCTCAAAACAAGTGATTTGTGAAACGTGGCAAGGTAAAAGTATAGTCTGCCTGTGCACTGGTGCATCCATAACTGGGAGTTCATACAAACACTGGTGTCTATAGACAAATGTAGTGAGAATAATAACAGGTGTACAGAATCATAAAAGCATCCCTGTGAATGTCCTAGGTGCAAATGGCTCTGCTGTCCCTAATACACATGAGGACTAGTGCTCATCTCCCTGCCTTGGCTTGCTAAGCAGACACATTGGCTTACATTACGTCATGGCTTGGCTCTATAATAACAGAGTACAGAGAGTTGTGGTTGGGTTCTGAAGACGGGCCCGTCGCAGAGGCCCACATCCTAGGCACGGATTGAGACCAGTGAACCCCCCCCCCGGTCCCACCCTGCTGGGGTAAAAGCCCTCCTTGGCCCCCTCAGAAAGACCTTTGACCTCCCTGGCCCTTGGGGGAGAAGGGACTTGCCCATAGCCATCCCAAACTGATGGGGTCAAATCCCTTCTCTGGTCCCTGGGGGAGAAGGGATTTGACCCCCCCCCCCCCCATGATAACCTGCTGGGGTCAGAACCCCTCCCCAGGGCACCAGAGAGTGTGTGTGGCGGCGGGGCTGTGGTCAGCCAGTGCCGTGGCTGCTGTAGTCGAACACGCCCTTCCTGAAGAAGGGGGAGAACTCACAGATGGCCCGCTTGGACAGATGGCCCCCGTCACCCCCCCAGGCCCCCCGCAGAGGACAGGAGGGGGACAGGGAGGACAGCATCACCTTGAAGACCATGTTGAGGTACGTCTGAGGAGGAGACAGGAGAATGAATGTGGCTTCTGGTGGGATTATAACGTTTCTGTTTGGATTACACTGGTTCTGTTTCACTTCTACCGGGGTTCTATTCTACTGTCGAGCGTGACATCCCATTTTAGATTATATTTTGCTTTTAAAAGGCCTCGTTAAACCCCATATATGGTCACATGATAAAATACACAAGGTAATAAGGTCAGAAGATATCCTGCTTGTAAAAGCTAGCACTATGTAGCTGGAGGTAGCTATTAAGGTAATCTGGACACTAAGCAGTGAAGATAAAGATTATTCATTCTGACCACCCACCTCTAACTGACTCCTCCGCTCAGCAATCATCCTCTCATCTCGGTTCCCAAACAGTTTTTTGGGAGGGAATTCTAGAGCGGACAGCTGGAGCAAGACACAAGGACAATACTTATTTTATCCCACGCAAGTCACACTTCTAATCCCCTGACTTTCTATATCACTGACTAAACCTCTGACCTTTCCTGACCTCTGACCTATAATGAATGAGTGTAAAACAAAATGGAGAATTTGAGAAGGTGTAACTTGTTGTTCCTGTATGAGTTTACAAATACTAAAGCATTTACCTCTGTGACTTCAAATTTACTCATACAAATGTGTGACTACTTCTTACAACTACAAATTCACTGTCACAGACGCTCAGATGTTTTGCAGCAAAAATGCCTCCATAACTAACCCTACCATTAACTACTAAACCTAAATATAACCACTTAACCTAACCCTAGGATGTTTTACCTCCGGGTACTTCAATTTCAGACATTTGTGCATCTCCCGAAAGCGGCTGTACCGTCTGAACACGGTCCACGTCTCCTCCACAACTGCTATCTGGTGGACAAGAGAGGATTAAAATGCCAATTTAAATTATAACGGGATTATGTTTTCTTACAATTACCGCTGTTCAGATATTGACGATTGAAAGAAAATAAACATAATAAATCATTATTTCTGGTGTTTTTTGGGTAAACATGGTGGATGCTCAACTGTAAAATCTATTTTAATATCAGACAAGCAATTCACAATTCCAATAATCATACTAGACCACAGACGGGTCAGCGAGATAAACAGTGGATGATGGAATGAGAGGCGGAGCTTAGGGATGAGAGGCGGAGTTTAGGGATGAGAGGCAGCCGTCTCACCTTGACCTCAAACTCAAAATGCTCATCCTTCCCCTGCCCGCGCAGCACGTAGCGCGGGATGCTAACCCTGACGGACTCCCCCGGCCCCCCGGGGCCTGTCGCCACGGGGACACAGCCCGGCCACTGCAGACAAACAGGACAAGCGTGAAGGGGGAAAGGCATCGCGTTACGGCCGAAGTAGTCTTCCTCATGCAGACGTCCAGGCTTTTCACGCCAACACAGTATCATACGCTATATAGGAATGTTTAAATATAAACTAATGCAAATTAAAGAGGAACAAGAGTATTAATTTGGTATTATATTAGCTTGTATTAGTCTTCATAAACCCCAGTTAAAATATATACATAAAAATACTTTAAGTCTATTAAAATCAAAGAATTTTATTCTCTAGCTCGTACAGGCTTAGTATTATGGGGTGTGGGAAGTGATGTAGACGTCTTTACATATAGAGTGCAGTTGCTTTGTGTGGCCAGAGGGGCAGCAAAACTATTGGTTTTGGTTGAAATGGTCACTTTATTTTAACAGAAGGAAATTGGACACAGAGATTCATACAACATATTTATTTAAGTATTCCAAAACAAACAATTTATATTAATATACTGATTTTTTTAACATTCTACAAACATTAAATATTCTGAAATAATTCATCACTAATCACATTTCGTCTCCCTACCCCCCCACATTAAATATAATTCCAAAGCACAGAATTCAACAGTAAGATTAATTAGTGCCAACAGCCATAAAGCAATTATGTTTTAATCTCTGTTTTAATACAAAGCATGTCAAGAGTAAAGAAATAAATGGAGTCTCTACTCTGCAGGGGAACAACACAAAGGTCAATTGTTGTGATGGAAATGTACCATAACATTTTAAACTTTACACTGAAGAATAATGTGGCATAATGTGCAAACCTACAATATTATATTTTAACAGTTTCTTTAAAATTAACATTAAAAAATATGTTCTCTAAAACTATCATTAGATATTAAACTTCAATAAGGGACAGACTCTTGAAAAGTGGAGTGGGTAAGGATTCAGGTATTTGATGGAGTGTCATGCATTTCCCTCTTAACACCCTACCATGGAAAACGACATGCTTTGATCCAAAACACAATAGTGGTATGACTTAAGCCGTACCTAGTTACAACTTCATCACAATGCATACACAGCTGCTTACAGGGAAGTCAGTCGTCTTGGGGAACCTGCAACCTTCCGTCCGCCCTAGCCACTAGGCTATCCTCTCCACACGGGACATCATGAGGACCCACTGGGCACTCAACCAGGCATTACGCATACACACACAGTAAACACAGAAACAAACAGAGGCTGTAATCCTCTTCACAAGGTTCACCCTCCGCCCCCCCAGGTCTCCAGATCAGGTACAGAGGTGATGCATCAACACCATGGCTTCTGAGGCGCAGCCAAACAGCAGCTTCCAGGATTCGCTCAGCCTGTGAGCAGCAGACGAGGTGGGAGCCTCAACTGAGGCCCGCCTTGACTCCCCCCTCTTCCCGGCCGGCGGCCCGCGAGCCGTGAACACGATGCTGACCGCCAGACAGCCACCGCCGCTCGGTCTCACCAGAAGGCACCGGACGTCCCATCGTCTGCGCAGCTCCACCCCCTTGAACTGGGCGTGGCAGGAGATTAGGCAAGAGCCGCGGGGAGCCGGGTGGAAGACGCCATCCTCCGCGAGGAGCGCCACGTGGGCGTCCGTCAACAGGAACTGGCAGACGGCGTCCTGCTCAAGCCCTCCGATGCAGCCCTCGACCCTGACGCTGGTGTAGAGGAGGGGGCAGATGTCGGCGAGGGAGGGTCTCCCGAGGTCCTCCATGTTGCCGTGCACGATGTACAGTAGGTCTGCCAAGACCCTCTTAAACCTGGAGGAGAAGCGGAGACCCCCCTTCAGGACCAGGTCCGGGACATGGGACGTCCAGTCCAGAGAGAGGCATGCCAGGTCTCCGCGGAGCAAGGGGTGCTCCTCAATGCCAGACAGATCTCCCTGGGGAGCGAGGACCTTCAGCATGGCCCTGCACAGCTCCTGGGTGAGCTCCCGGTCATAGGTGCAGACCACCAGGACCGTGTCCTCACTGGGGCCGATGAGGCGGACGTGCTGGCCCGCTAAGCCCACCTGGAGCTCCTTGATGTCCGCGACACCGAAATGGTGAAAGACAGATAAGGTCTGCCTGTCGTGGTCAGTCTCCAGCGAGGTGGAGACAGCATACAAGTCCTTTTTGCATAACAGTAAGCACCCAGGTTGCGGAATAGGCCACTTGCGATTAGCGACTTTAAGCCAGTAGATGCTCAACAGCTCTCCGAAATCCACCTGAGGAACCATCGCCGCAAAGACGTTCAGCATCTTCTGGGCTGGGAGTGACTGGCACTCAATGAGGAAGGCAGAAAGGCACACAAGCTTTTGGCAATATATTTGAGGAGTCACGTCCTTGTAAGATGCCACAGAACCCTCCGGCCATTCAGAAATGTCTGGTAGGGTCACGGCATGCTTCGTAGAGGGAGGCAAGAGGCAGTCCTTGGACAGATCCGCTAAATGGTCATCGTTTTCTCTGAAGCGGGGAAGCCGTAGTAAAGGGCTTGTCTTCATCTTAAATATAGGCAGTTCTTTCAAATGCATTGCTATGTACTGAGACAAAAACACCTTCGTTTCTACCGCTCGTATTTTGTGAATAATATCCTGCGTGCTCTTTAGCCGTCTGTTAGCATCATTGTAGGCATCAGTCAACATTCCCGCAAAGTATCGGAAGACAAAGTTCTGTTGTTTGGCGTCCAGTTTCTCAACATTAGTCCCTACTTGGCACTGTTCGTTATTCAAATGTCCATTTACTGGTTCTTGTGATGCCTGGCTGGAGCCAACATGGCCGTTGATGGACCTCAGCATTTGATCAGTGGAGCAGTCTCTGTCTCCCCTCTTCCCATCATAAGATCTTTGGTTGTTGGCCTCAACTATGGTGTTGGGATTGCAGGATTCATTAATCAGCAGCTCATTTAGACTGTCTTTGGGCTGGTGGTGTCGCTCAATGCCACCAAAACAGCAATCCATTTGATTATCACCAGTGATGTTATCATTGACGTCAATATTTTGCTTATCTTTTAAGTATGACAAAGCTAGCAGTTTCCTAACCTGACTCTTTGCTTCACAGCTCCCCAATCCTCTCTGCGCTTTGCTTTTATTTCCAACAAGTATCCCTGATCCTACTTGAGATGCATCGGTGCACATTTGTTGGCCGTTTCTCAGAAATGGTTCATCTTTTTCAAACAGGACTTTGTTGATCATTTCTAGATGGGCTTGACCGAGCTGGTCAAAGAAACGGTTTGCTTCTTCTTTAGGGACTTCCTGGTCTTTCTTTGGGCCAAGTGGGGAATGAGGCCAGAAACTGGAAGCTTTCTGTGTGCACAAGGGTGGGATTTCATGACTACAACTTCAAAGAAGAAATTAATAGTCTTTAGTTCGTCGATTATCCACCCAGTAAGAATTAGACAGATTTGTCACCAGGTGTAGAAATTAGTGATTGAAATTACTGAGTTAATTCACTGTCACATGCAAAATTAGAAGTAAAAAGAATAAAAATAAATAAATCCACAATAATTATCAAATTATATCACAACATATTAAATTACAAGTTACAACTGCACTCAATGTGCACTAATATAATTTGAAGCTTTTTAATTTTAATAGTAGAAAAGTAGTATTAGCCCATTACAGGAGTAACTTTTTAGAAACGTGATTATTACACATTCCACCAATCTTTGAATCACTCTTAAATAATTTGTCCTAGGAGAAAGGTAAGTCTTTGAAAACAAAGAAAAAACTAAGTGTTATGTATGTGTGTATATATATATATATGTGTATGTGTATATATATACGTATACATATATATATGTATACATATACATACATACATATATATATGTATATACATATATATACATACATATATATATACACATACATACATGCATACATACATATACACACAGTGTGTGTGTGTGTGTGTGTATATATATATGTATGTATATACATATATATATATACATATATATATACACACACACACAGTTTGCCCAAAGGCCTCAAAATCCTCCTGTGTGCTGAGGAGATCCAAAGATAATCACTACAGCTACGATCTCCTCCTGTGCCCCCCCCCTACAGAAACATTCACATTTCTACTAACCAACCAACAGCTACCATCTCCTCCTGGTTGGTTAGTCATGCTCGCTGCTGCATGACTATCCAACAGCCAGATTAGTCTCACCTCATACTTCTGTTTCCTTGAGGTAGCGTTGAGCCTCGCCGTCTCGTCGTCCTGGTAACAAGGAAAGCTCATCAGTACTGACATCATGTGTTACTAGTTCAACACTAGATAGGACTAGGATTGAGATTTTGATGGTAAAACAACAGTTAAGTATTTATTTAGCAAACATATTTATGCATAATCTAAGAACACCAATAACGGTTTGTAGGCAGTAGGGCTCACACCAAGTTGAATTGTGTGTTCAAGAAGACTCTCATAATAAAACATGAGCAGTTGAAGGTTAGGCTAGCAGCATCCATTTTATGTTCCATATGCGTTTGACCTCAAATACATTCAGCCAGCTCCCACGTCGATCTGCACGCAGCTGTAGATTGGGGACACGTTACCTTGACGACATGCAGTCACCTGGGGACGCGTTACCTTGATGACATGCAGTCACCTGGGGACGCGTTACCTTGACAGCATGCAGTTACCTGGGGACGCGTTACCTTGACAGCATGCAGTCACCTGGGGATGCGTTACCTTGACGGACACTGAGGACAGAGGGATGTTGTTCTGTCCATTAAGGATGTTGAGTTTACGAAGTCTTCTCTGGACCTCCTCCTCGATGTAGGCATTTATCCTGTGGCACAAGAATACACAGCCTCAGGTAGGTCTGCCTGTCTGCCTGCCTGCCTGCCTGCCTGTCTGTCTGTCTGTCTGCCTGTCTGCCTGTCTGCCTGTCTGTCTGTCTGTCTGTCTGTCTGTCTGTCTGCCTGCCTGTCTCTCTCAAAGGTTTGCCCCTACGGTCTGGGAACGTTTTCCTGCCTCTTCTCTGGTCAATTGTCTACAGGACAGAAGAACAACTGGCTAGTATGTAATGACGCACTTTATGGACAGACTAGACTTAGAATAGAATAAAGACTGAGATTGTGATTTATCTTCTCCTTGAGCCATGCAAGTATGTAATGTGTGTTTTAATTGTATTAAATAATCATCATCATGTAATTGTGCAGGGTGGAAGCATTAATATTCATTACTCCATTTCTATGATCAAATCCTGTATGTGTGTTTGTCTCTCTACAGCTGCATTGTGTGAAGACACACGTCTGGTGTTCCAGGTGGAGAACTACACGTCCCAGAAGCCTCAGCTACCTGTCGTCCGAAAGCGGCGGCAGGAGGGGGCCGATGGGGAAGCCGGCGTTACAGGTCTGGTTGCCGGCGGCGACGCCAGGAGTCCTGGCAATGTGTGCGCTGCCCTCGTTGATCTGCTGCCGCAGGCTCTGGATCTCCTCAACCACCCTGTGGAGCAGACGGGTGTTGCATCAGGACCACGTCAGTAGTGCACGTGTTCCTCCACCAGGTGGAGTATGTTTATCACTAGGATTACTGCTCATGCTCACTAATCAGCTGTAGCCTAACAGTTGGCTGTTCGCTAGCTGTTTTTCCTAGGGCCAGTTGTGTGCTAGGGACTCCACCTTTCAACTGACTCGTCCATCAGGACCACCAGAAGGGGGGGGGGGGGGGGGGGGGGGGGGGGGGGGGGGGGGGGGG